>JAAGAY010134973.1:0-13393 GCA_011801015.1 Ardeotis arabs
ATTACTCTGAGCATTGTTCTTTTATTTGAAAAAAATCTGCATCTTTCATATGTAGCATTTAGCATCTTGCCTGTCATCTCCACAAAAGTTAATCTTACAGCAGAATAAGGTGTAAGGTTGTATCTTTGAATGACCTCAAGTGATTCTCCACTAAATTACAAAAACGATATAGCTGAAGAAAATATTTGAAGTTAGATTGAATCTTGGCTGTTTTCATGGGCTACTTTTAAATATTTCCAATTATTTTTTTATTTCCAAAAGAAATACATTTTATCTTTTTTTGCAAGTTTTTTTTTTTTTTACTGGGTTTGTACAGTCATGATTTTCTATGTCCAAGGTAAGTAAAGGAACACAAATGCTATGCAAAAAGGAATGGATTTACACTTGTCATCTAAAGTGCATGGTTATACAGAAGTGAGATTAAAATTGGTCCCTAACTGGGTTGCTGTGCATGAAAATTTGTCTAAAATGCTTTGTGTTATTCTAGTACTGTTATTATTGCATCTCCTGATCTTACCTGTGTTAATTTTCATGATACTCCAGCAAGAAAAGCAGAAGACTTTTCTATTATATGGACAGGGGACAGAGGCCTAGAAAAAACAGCTTCCAAAAATGACACAGAAAATCTCAGTTAGGTCAGAGAATCAAATTCAGGTCTTCCTAAATACCTGAGTAGTACTGAAGCCAAAAAGAGCCCTCTGTGGAACAAGCTAATAAATGTTGAAAGCAGAGCTTTGTATTAATTTTGTGGGTAGCTTTTGAAAGTCCACATGAAACCATATCCTAGTTGTCCAACAGCCTTATGGTGGGCCTATTCACACTGTTCATTAAACTTCCAGTCTGTCACTGGGGTTTAGGATTACCCTAAAGCTGAATGAAATCTAAAATTCTTAATACTGTTTTGTTCAATTACTTAAATCATCCCAAGTGTTCTTGTTGCAAGACATCAAGTACAAGACAGAAGTGCGTTGGAAGTGAATTTACAGCAAGCTGAAAAATACAGCAACACATCTCCTCATTTCAAACCCTGATTATGGATGAGCTGTTTGCTCTTATGCCCTTCCTCATCCATATGCACTTTCAAAACCAGGTTTTTAAACATTTCTGTTGAATGAGCCTTATAACTTCGGAAGACAAGGCCATTCCAAAGTATGCTGCTCATACCGTAATGCAGACAGAATTTCTCCCCTGCCGATGAATGAGAAGGAAGGTCAAAATATGGCCCTTCTCTCTTAGTACACCGGTTGTGTCAGTCCGAAAGGCTGCCATCCCTGTGGTGACTTTAGTGGTGGCACTGTTCCATTCTGGTTTGCATTCCTGGTCACTGCTGTGCTGTGCTGCCTGAGCTCCACACAGTAATCATTTTTGACCTTGCACCGTGAGTGCTGCTGGTGGATATCTGGCAAGTCCTAAGTGTGTCTTGGAAGGTGTCTGACTCTGTAGATTGCAGTGGCTTCCTTGAAACAGCTATGGTCTTGTGTTACACGTAGTTGGGGTGCACTAATGGTACATTTTACTCCTTAAAGGCCTCTTTCCACATTTACCCAACTCATTATAACAAGTGTAGCTGAAACGTATTAAAATGTGTTTGTGTTCGTATGTGCTCAGTTTCCTGCGTTTGCGTTGGAGTTTATCCTCAAAGCAGTTGCTCCTCAGCCTACTTCAAAGGTGGGAGTTTGGTACGATAGACTGCAGTGTCTCAGAAGGTCTATGAACTGTGGATCAGGAAATGAGAACTTTTTAATAAGAGCAGCTTCCATTTTCTCTTCTCTCTTTTCTATCTCTGATAGGGTACCTTTCAGTGGTAATGGAAAGACTGCCCGTGCTACAACTAATGTGGAGTATTTGTGGAAACAAAGTGCTCCATGGCAATTGGAGATGGTTCTCTACTATCTGTTCATTCGCATCTGCATTTAAAGCTTTCTATCAAAATGCTGTAATGATGCATGATGTGACTTCCACCTTCTAAGGTAAGCAGTTAAACTTTCTAGGTTCAGAGGCTGAATTCTTGAGTAAAACTCTACAAAATGTAAGGGCTGGCCATTTGATTCCAAGGCAGATGTTGCAATTACATTTCCCAGGAGCTATTAAACTTCCTTGTTACCTTACTGTAATTTCAATCCTTCACCAGCATGAAGCATCATGAATGTAATCAAGGCTTTGTCATGAGTAGGAGGATCCATGTGGTAAATGCATTGTGGCTGAATAATGAAGAAGGTGGAGTGAAACACACTTGTTTCCTGTGTCCCACACGGCCCTAGAGTGCTATGAACAAGCAGGCTGAGATTTTAAAAAGTTATTCTTAAATTTGTGTGATTAATAGTAATGGGACAGGATTTCCAATTTTCTTAAATGACTTTGACAATCTCAACAACAGGATTCATTTTGGTGGATGTAAAGTTTTAAATTTCTTCCTTCCTTCCTTCCTTTCTCTCCCCTTCTCTCCCTCCTCTTTCTCTTTCCCCCTTTCCCTCATTCTTTGGTTTTTTTTTCAACCCAGTAACTAGCAAAATAAATGTTAAAATAGAAATGGGAATTAACAAATGGAATAAGCTGCTGACAAAACATACATAACAGTTGTGGTGTAAACACCCTGCTCAAAAGAACAGATTTTCCATAATATCTGTCAGTTTGCAAGAAAGAAAAAAAAATGCTTCACAGAGCAGTATAAATAAATAACAGTGTGATGTGTAACTAATATTTTCTAGTTTTCATAGGAGCCACCATCTTGGCAATATTGTGTTGCTTAGGAACTAACAAAAACATGTCTTTTTTTTGTTTTGTTTTTAATGGTTCCTTTGTGCCCTGATATTTTTCCAAGTTGGCAGCTGTAAGGAAAAACAATGTGATTTGGTTAGATTCAGCCCCTCTCTCTCTCAAGTCTGGAACAGAACAGATAAGAACTTGTGTGTCAGAATACAAAGTTTACTCAGCACGAGTCAAAAGCTTTTGATGTTTGCTATCCAATCTGGCCCGGCATCTTTGAAGTTCAGTTACTCATACTATAGCCCCATCAGTAAGAAATCGCCATTTTCCCTACGTTGGTTAAAACACTTGATAAGTAGGAGCAGCCATAGCAAAAGCAGCAAGATATTGCTTTTAGAGCTGATCTAGGCATTTGTATTTCTGCTGGTCCAAAAGAGTGAAAATATTCAATCAAATATAAGGAAGAAAATGGAAATAAAATTCTACAGTGTAATTTGATATCCTGTTCCTGGAATGTGTTTCTGTAGGTTGTTCCTCAGTTAAACGTAGTACACAATTTAGTAATTCTAAAGGCTCTGAAATATTGAACTGCATCCTCTTTGTATGCCTGTTTTTGAAGTTAGATATTACTCTTATGTGTTAAAAATAGTGAAACTTCTTAAATGCCTTAACCAACATCAACAAGTAACTCTTCTGACACAGAAAATGCATTTTCATTCCCTTTTTTTTTCTCTTGAACAAGAGGTCAAATTCAGAGCTGGTGTAAAGCAGCGGAGTGCCTTTCCAGTTGATGGAGCTCTGCTGATTTACACCAGCAAAGGATGTGGCCCAGGAAGGCTGAGATGAAGGAAATTGCTCCCAGTAACCTGTCACAGAGCGGGAAGTGGAACCCAGCCCTGAAACGCTGTCATGTGCTTTAACTACAAATTCATAATTAAAGCAGGAAAAGCAGTATGGTTTGTGATCTAACTCTTATCAGGGTTTTTTGAACTATGCAAAGAACTACTTAATTGGCATGGATGAATTCCTTTCACTGGAACAAAATCCAGCCACAGTGTTAAATATTACAGATGTCAAATATTAAAATTATTTTCCTGTGCTACTAGTAGTGTTCTTTGAAGGAACAGCATCTTTGTTCTAGGAAATAAAGCTGTACAATCAGTATACAACTAGTGAAGTCTCACATTCTCTACCTTTTACTGAGTAAACCTTAGACGACAAAGCAGAAACTCTCCTCTTTCATCCATCATGGCTTCTCAAGGAGACCAGTGTTTGTGATTTTTTAAAGGCTATTCTAAAGGCTATTCTAAAGGCTATTTTAAAGGCTATTCTAGATTACATCCAGTAGTCAAGTGAAAGCTATACTGACAGAAGGAATACCACCACCTTTAATTGGAAATCTGCAGTCTCAACAAATTCTAATAAATCCAACTTCCATTTTTATTGTAAATATGCCCCGAGTTAGCTGTTGGGAAGATGAAAGGCTGATATAAATGATACAATTGAGTTACAAAGAATAATGCTGCACAATGGAGAGATCTTTTTTTTTTTTTCCCAAGCTTTCCTTCTGTGAGACCCTGCCAAGTAACCATTGAGGATTTTTTTATTAATATCTGGGTATTTAGTGTAAGGTATTGAAATTCTTTCTTTACCCTCTTCTCCCTCTTTTGTTACATTCTCAGCTCCATTTCGCGCTTTGCCTCTTACCACCAATCTGTTGACCTTTCCTATTAGAAGGATATGAAGTCTGGGAGACAGGTACCAATTCTTAACCATGATAGAAGAGATTACAGACAGAGTGACACATGCACACTCCATCCAGTAAAGGAAGAAGCTGAATGATGTTATGTGCTGCCCCAGAGATAGATGCATTTTGCCTTACTGAAATATGCAGAAGCTGTTCATAATATGACTCAGAGTGTTTGGAAGAATTTGTCTAGTCTTGAGTCACTGTAACAGTGTCTGGCCTGGAATGTGCTCCAAATACACCCTTTTTTACCTTGGAGCTAGTGGAAATAACAGGAAGAAAAGGTTCTACTAAAACTCAGAAATTGTGATTGTTGATATTTCTAAACTTAGAAGACAGACATTAACACACCTTCTCTATAAAATACTAGGTTATTGTAAAGTCTCCTTTTCTCAAAAACATAGAAAAGAGGGTTAACACAGAAGTAGTGGATTATGCTACTGATTTTATGACCTCAAATCTTTTTGTAGGAGGGCACGGATACCCCTTCAGCCAGAGACAGCATTTGCTCTACATGACCAAAAATCCAGATATTACTAATTTCAAAACAGGCAGAAGTAGAGATAAAGTTAGGAATTAAGCAAGGATTAGATCTTAAAAGTGGTTTTCCTTGACCTATTGCCCAGGTTTGTCTTCCTCTGGCTAGCCCATGGGAAGAAGTGACGAAAGGGATGTCTGTGCAGATACACCTTCAGTGGGTTTAGAAGTCTCATTTGTGAATGCCAGAGACCTGTTGAACAAACTTCCCCAGAGGCTTGGTGCACGTGGTTTTACCACTCAGGAAGCGATCCTTGTAAGAAAGGACAGGCATACACATAGATACAAAAATTCTTCTTTAGCAACATGTTAATTAAGAGTGAGCAATGTGTTTAAATTCAGGAGGGAAGTAGTTTTGCTGACAATTGATCTGTCCTTGCAGATACGTTCTGTGCCCTTATCACGTAGCTCATGGGATGCTGGGCTTTTTTTTCTTTTTTACTTCCTGTAGAATAATACCCATCTCCCACGGTAATACTATTAACAAACTTTTCCTCCTACACAAATGGCTGAAAGGTGGTTCTTGAGATACAGACCAGCAAGGGAAAATCAGCATAGCTCTACAAAGCTGATTTACTGCAGTCTTTGTTTTGATCCAATGGGTCTGCTCTGTAAAATGAACCTTTGCCCAAAAGAGGATGTGATTTTTACGTTGAAAACACCATGTAATCCTAGAAAGATAAACTGCTGGGAGTTTTTATTTCATGTGCAACGTGACTCGTTTATGTTGCATGGACACTGGAAAGAAATCTTAGAAGTTCTTTGGTGTAATTGTGAATGAGATCTTTGCACTTTAATTCCTGTATGTGTGCAAACTCTGAAATTAGGCATAAAGTCTCAGTGTGTTCTTAATAACCCACTTTGCTGCAATACAGTTGCAGGCACGTAGAGCCCTGGTGATACTGTTTTTTCAACTCTATCTGCAGTGAAAGTATCTGTGTTTGGACTGTAGAATAGGAAGCTCTGTGATAAATCCACATTTGTCTCTATGTTCTGTGCTGTACAGCAGCTGCTACTGGTGGCTTGCTGCAATGAGACGCACAAGCATGTTTTTCTTTGAGGACATGCGAAGCTCATTGCGTGAGAGCAGCTATCATTTCTGGTTCAGACTTAACCATGGCATTTGTGTTTTGAAAGTATTACGCTGTATAACGTTCCTTTATTTCCCAGATTCTCCTTCCAAAGAGAGGAAACTCGTAGGCTGATGTTTTGACAGTAAAGCAAATGTCGATTGCTCTTTTATAAATTCTGACAAGCTACTGTATGTAACATTTATTTAGTGCCTTGTGTGTGTTGCCAGCAACACTAGCTAAATTTCTTCAGCAAAAATAAAAGGATTCAATCAATCTTATGATCTGGGCAGCCTGTATTTATATCTCCAGTGTGTCATAACCTAGTGTTGCTTGTCATTTCTTATCTGATCTACAAATATTACAAAAGCAATTTTCTGTCAGCCTAAGGTTTGATCACAGTTGACCTCAAACACCTAAGCATATTCACTGGAGAACTTCCAAAGCTCCACGAATATTTATGGGTGTTGTTCTCTCTCTGCTGCACCCATCAGTTTCAAAGAAGACCTACCTGAAGTTTTCCCATTAGGTTCCTTGCACCTTCATACGTCTTCACATCACTTACCTTTTGCCAGCTTCTGAGTGTTCTGGAGACAAAAATAATGATATCTTTCTGTCTTCAGCTGGGTGGTATGTGAGCTTAGAGAGACACCCACTTTTCTTATCTCCATCTCGCTCTTTATCCCTTTTCTCTCTCTTACTAGTTTTGTCTTTGTTATTACAAAATGTATCCTTTTTTTTTGTTGTTGTTTGGAAAGTGTACAATGAAAACAGAATGCCAGCTGCATCTTTGCTGAAAGAGCAGCCTTAGTTAGCACAGTAGCTTCGGAGCACACTGGGAAACTGTTGATGCTGCAACCTCCGTGACTGTGAGAATATTGCTCTGTGAGTTGTTTTTTATCAGGAACTCATAGCTGTTGGCTGGATGTCTGTGGATTTTTCTGGATTCAAATTTATCCTCCCCCCCCCTTTTCTCCCCTGTACCAGATTTATCTTTGAAACGTACTCACAGATGGTATAAATCATTTCTAAATGTCCTCAGTACAATGCAGTTTCTTAGGAATTCCTGTTCTCTTATTTTGCAAATGTTTTTTTTCTCTTTGGCATATTGAAGTGACCTTGGTGTGTCTTACAACACTCAATATCGGGAGGCTTTATAAAACTCATATCTCAGAAGTGTCTGACATTACATTACAAGAGGATCTGTAAACCTCCATGAGATGACGAATGTCTTTTTTAAACAACAGACCAAGACTTCATTTAAATTAGTAACATGGAGATTAGAAGAGCTCTCACAGGCTGTGCTGCAGCCGTGCCAGGACTCTAGGAATATCAGTCACATGAAAGCTGTTAAGTTTGAGGTGGAAATAAATCAAGGAGACTGTAAAAACTGTCAGCAGGTCAGGGAAGTTTATGAACTCTTGCTGTATCTAATCATAAATCATAAGAATAAGCTAAAACTGAGAAGAAAAATGTCCTCTTTTGTAATCTAATGCTGTCTGTTAAGGCAATAAAACTCAAATGAAATGCATGCATTGCAATTTTTAGTTGATACTTCACATTATTACCAAAGTGAAGGAAGAGTTTCAAAGTTATAAAAGTGAGACAAATGGGAGGTGGGCCTGTGCTGGTTAGCATTTCCAAGCCTGCATCTCCCCTACCTTCCAGAAACAAAGAGCACTCATCCAGCAAGGCCCTTAAGTGCCTGTGTAACTGCAGACACTCACACAGGCTTAATAATAGCAATAGCACACATTCACATGCTTAAAGTAACATGGGCACAAGCTCTTCGCTGGACTGGCACTTAAAGGCTGGGTGCACTAATCAGCATCACATTGCCATACAGGAATTGAAGGATCCAATTTCTCTCTGTTGTCACTTTCAAAACCACTATGAGCAGCTCTCTCACTTTTGAAGTCCTCTAGCTCTAGAAACCAGAACCACTCTCATAGGGCAGAACTGGCTTTGTCAAGTTTTGGCTCCTTTGTGCCTTAAACCCACAGTCTTTCCGTCTGTGTGACTCGGGAAATATTCTGCATCATTTTAGAGCCCCATTGAGTTCAGTGATACTTTGTATAGTGGTGAGGGTTTGTCTGTGGGGATTGGATTGCAGGGTGAGGGCCATAGATTGAAAATCTTCCTTGCGTGGCATACTGTTGAAAAGCACTGCGAATGTTTCCAGCACTATGGATACTGTGATGCTGGGGATCCATCTCTTAGTATGGTAAGTGTTCACAGTACTTTGCAATGGTATGCCAGGCAAGGAAGATTTTGCAATCCGAGGCCCTGACCTTGCAATCTGATCTCCATCGACAAATCCTTTACCTGTCTGGAGTACCACTGAAGTCAGGAGGACTAGTTGAGGAGTAAAATACTATTCAGGATGAATAAAGGAATTGAGAGGAAAAGCCTGATACTCTGTGAACGATGCCTGAAAGAGGGAGAGGAAACATCTCAGCTTGCATTTAGCCGAATATAGAAAAGTTTGAGGTTAGGTTTTCTTCCTCTGCTTCTTAGCAGGACTGTATATGCTGTATACACTGGCCTTTGAATGATCTGGACTGTATTTTACTGCTGAGAAATTGGAAAGGATTATGTGTATGCAATTGTAGAATATGTATGTAGATTTTACACCTGAGTATTGAAACTGAGGGTGGCAGAAGTCAATGTGAACACATACTGCTGAGGGAAATACATCAGTGATAAGGAAATCTTGTCGAGGTTGTAAAATAAGTACAGAATGAACACTATACTACTGTAAAAATCATACAATTGTTAAGGCCTGATACAAAGTGAAGTAGTCACACTTGTTTAAAGAACATTGTGAACGTCCTGTAGAAACAGAGCAGAAATATTTCACCTGCTCCAAAAATACTGTGTGTGGTTCTTCTGCAGAAGGCGATACTCTCTTGCTGCAATTTTTATGGGACAGGCAGTGAACCCTGTGTTCATAAAGCCGGGGAGCTGCTCCATCTGAACAAACCCATGAACAGCAACTGACTACTCCTTGTATTGTAAGAGCTGGGTGTTTTTTAAAGCAAAGTCCTAGCTCTGTGGCTCTTGAAGGTAAGCACTGGAGAAATTCTCCTGACCTCAGATAATTAGCAGGATATTTATTATACTACTAGTATAATTGCTTGATAAAGAAAGCTAAAGATAGTGGTGGAGGGGGAGTACTCTGCAATCAGAAAGACCTGGAAATAGAGGCTGGAGTTTAAAGCCAGTAATAGACATTGTAGGTGTTTCTGACTCTGGAGTACATTTCTGTTAGTCAAGATGCCTAATTTCAGAGGATGTTGTGTTAAGACAAAAGAAATTTTGGTATCTCATGGTAGTTACTGAAGTTTGAGAAGTCCAGTGGGCTCCTAGTCCAGTTTCTCTAACAGTGGACAAACTCAGCAATGAACTGGAAGGTGGACATGCCCCATGGTGCAGCCATGTGTCCTGTGCCATATACAGAGTCCTGGAGCAAAGGTTAGCACCATGAGAGCCTCAGCCACTCACTATGAAATCCTTAATTTGTGTAAGACATTACAGAGGTAGCTTGGTTTTGTGCGTGCAAGTTGAAGTAATAAAAGCCGTGCTTCAGAAAGCATACTCCATATTCAGCCTTCACAGGGTAATAAGGTGAGGGAAAATCTTCCACCTTGAGAGGGAACTGTGCCTATTCCAAGTCAAACACCTGTACTTTTGATATTTCTGAACACAGAAATAACAGTTCCCCATGTGGTCCATCCCTAACGTGTTGTCTGGCATGCTGATTCAAGCAATCCAACCTCAGGAGAGGCCAAAGTGCTGCCCCTTGCCATGGGTGAGAGAAAGGCAGCAGGCTGCTGGGTCTGGGGATGGCGAGAGGTTTGTGTGGTGTCTTCTCTCGGTCCTTGAGGGAGCATCTCTGTGGAGCAGCAAGGCCTTTTGCACAGCCCTGTGACTGGCAGGTTAAATGGGCTCCTCCAGCAATTGTTCACAGAACACAGAGCTGATAAAGCCAGGATAATGGATAGGAGAAAGGGCCAGGGTAGGGTCCCTAAAAATGTTCACCCAGTTTCCTTTTTTGATGATGCACACAGGCTCCTATTTGTCTCCCTCTACGCTTGTGCTGACCTCCTTGTCTCACCGAGCACTCAGCCTGCTAACTGTTTGTCCTCTCTGCATTAAAACCAGTGAGGGACCTGATTAACCTCGTGTATGAATTGCCTGGTGAGGACTAATTACTTGTACTTCCTTCTGTAGCTCTGAAAAACATGTTTTATACTTGCCCTCCAGACACAGACAGGACATCAGGATTGGGAAAAGGCTATAAAACCAGCTCTTCATTAGCTTCTCTTCATTGTTACTGGGACAGGACCTTATGGCTTCACTTCCTCTGAGAGGGGGTTACTGAGACAGAATAAAATGCAGGTGCCCAGGTGCCCATGACATAGTTTTCCCCTGCAACCAACCTGAATAGCTTTCAAGAGGAGAGATCAGAGACTCCAGCTTTTGTAATGTCAGCATCTTTGTTAAACATTTAGCAATCTGAATTCAGCTGCAGTAATGCCTCTGGCTTTTTTGTTCAATGGGCACAAATCCTTTAATAGACTTGTAATGATATTAAACATGAATGAAGAACATACAATATTTAATTCCTTGTCTGTGATCTTTAGTGCAGAGCAGTTTGGTCTGAGTGTTTGCTTATTATACCGAAAGTGAAGGTTTAGTAAATAAGAAGAAAATTCAATGGGTGGGATGGCAGGGAGAGCAGGGATGGGTAGTTTGTGACAACCAATGAAGGATGGTCTGGAAGGCTCTGGCTGAAGTAAAACTCTTACCTCTTAGAACCAGAGGCAATGAGAGAGTAAATTTGCAATAGGGGATTTCCTAACATCCCCGTGATCAGAAGGATAAGGAAGAAGGTTATTACATAAACCAAAAGCTTTGCTAAAAGATCAGTCAAATGCAGACTCAGGGGACTGGCCTTGGTAGCAAACATCTTTACATTGTTAGGTCACCTGCTGAACTGGGTTAGAAGCAAGAATTTTATTAACTGAAGGCTGTTGAGAAGCAGGAGTGGAACAGATTAATGGTTTGGTGCTCAGCTGGCTGAGAATGGCCAGACACAGAAAGAGACAAAAATTAACCCCAAACCGGGGTGATGATGACCGGGGGTGATGTCAGTGTGCAGTGTGGCTGGGAGAGCCATTGGGCATGGCAGGGAGCAAATGGATGGGTAAGTGTAAGTAGTCAACTTCAGTGATGAGAGCTAATCACAGTGTGTCCTGACACTGACACTGCTGGGTAAGTAAAAGGGAATAGAGAGCTCATTTTCAGTGTGAAAAGTGGGTATCTATTGGATGTCCTCAGGAAACAGGGCCACAAATCAACACTGTTTGCTACTTTCAAGAGTTTAAAGGAAAGAACATTATTGCATTGGTACGGTCTGCTGATTGTATAAAACTGCATGCAGTGGGTTGCTGTCACTGGGTTAGGTGAGACTGGGCAGAATAGTGGCAGTGAAAGATGCTGCAAGTAAAGGCAAATAATTATATATGGGAAGAACTAGTTCGTAATTAAATAGCCTGGTATCACTTTCCATGGCTGTGTGAATCCCCTCGTTGCTCCCCTGTACTTGTGGCTATCCGTAGGTTGTGGCAGGCCACTTCCCACCAGTCACTTTGTATGACTTTGGCCACCTGGGATTTCTGAGGTCACATTCTTGAGAAAAGCCAAAGGTAGCAATTATTTAGCCAGAACTCTCCTCTGTTCCTAAATAGCTTTTTCTTGCAAAGTGTATGCATTCACCTATGTACTTTTTCAGCCAAGAAAAGGAAACACTGTTCTAAAAAAAGTCCTACATAAGGTCAAAAGGAGCTGCTTCTCAGCACAGGGATGTTCCTCAGTGGTGTTTATTCTTCATATAAGGCAGTGGAAATGATATGAAAGAGTGGAAAGAACCTTTTAATGAGAGTGAGTGAAAAGATTCGACTTGTCTTCCTTAGGAAGGAGACAAATAACAGGAAAACATATAGGAAAAAAGCATATAAATTGTAGTGATCATTGCAACAGGATGTTGTTGAGAGCATTAATTCAGTGGGATTAAAGATTAGAGTAGGTTCTTATTTGGCTAATGAATTTCCTAAAAAATATATAATAGCTAAAGGCAAAGATTTAAGATGAAATATTCTGTGTCTGACCTGAGATCTGCTGAACACTTATCCGCTATTAGAGATTCATTGGTTCGAGCTACTGGAAGCAGATGAGCTTCAGATCTAAGCCAGTGTGGCAGACAGCGTGCTTCTCTACCTCCTAGATTTTGGGTCTGAAGCACTGTGATAATTTCTGTGTTCCTGTATTTGAAATGCTTTCACACCCCAACAATATCACTTATTGCCTAATTGTTCTTTCTTTCCTAATGCAGTTTAAAACTGAAACTGCTTTGCATTTTTCCCTAAAAATATTTTTATATTTTTACAGTTTTTTTCTGCTTTCTAAAGGGCAATTCTGCTTAAAGTTGAATTCTTTTCACAGTGGAAAATGTTTGGTTTTCAATGACCAGAGGTATCTTCTGTTGATTTTGATGACATTTCAATTCAAGTATGCTAAAATCTCAATACTTGACACCTTAGAAAAGTCCATTTTGTTTATCGAAAAATGTAATCTTTGAAATGGCTGGATGGCCGCACTCAGAGAGTGGTGGTCAATGGCTCGATGTCCAAGTGGAGACCCGTCACGAGTGGCGTCCCTCAGGGGTCTGTGTTGGGCTGTGTTGGGCCCGGCCCTGTTCAACATCTTTGTCGGCGACATGGACAGTGGGATAGAGTGCACCCTCAGCAAGTTCGCCGACGACACCAAGATGTGCGGTGCCGTCGACACGCTGGAGGGGAGGGATGCCATCCAGAGGGACCTGGACAGGCTGGAGAGGTGGGCCCGTGCCAACCTCATGCAGTTCAACCAGGCCAAGTGCAAGGTCCTGCACCTGGGTCATGGCAGTCACAGGCACAAATACAGGCTGAGCGGAGAATGGATGGAGAGCAGCCCTGAGGAGAAGGACTTGGGAGTGCTGGTGGACGAGAAGCTCAACATGAGCCGGCAATGTGCCCTTGCGGCCCAGAGGGCCAACCGCATCCTGGCCTGCATCAAGAGGAGCATGGCCAGCAGGTTGAGGGAGGTGATTCTCCCCCTCTACTCTGCCCTGGTGAGACCCCACCTGGAGTACTGTGTCCAGTTCTGGAGCCCCCAACGTAAGAAGGACATGGACCAGATGGAGAAGGTCCAGAGGAGGGCCACAAAGATGATAAGAGGGATGGAGCACCTCTCCTATGAAGAAAGGCTGAGAGAGTTGGGGCTGTTCAGC
>JAAGAY010134974.1:0-54530 GCA_011801015.1 Ardeotis arabs
CCCCCCCCCCCCCCCCCCCCAAGTGTATAATCTTTGCTATTCCTATAGAAGATGCTAAATATAAGCAGTGGTGCAGGTACCTTTGGCTCAAATAAGGCAAACGAGGCAGAAGGGAGCCCTGTCTGGTCTTAGGGGCCATGGGGGGATTTATGGACCAGACTGGAGAATTTTTGGAGCTTTGGCAGCGATGATGCTGCACCCCGCGCCCTGCTCCCCTGGGTGATGCCGTGTTCTGCCTGTGTACAGCAAGTGCTGCGGGAGGTGGACCGTGCCCAGCGACGGAGCTGTGGAGCCACGCATCCTGGGTCTGCAGAGACCTGAGATGTTTGAGTCCAGGGCCAGCTGTCCACCCTTTGTGCGTCCTTCTGGGGAACGGGCAGAAGCCGAGCCCTCTGTCCTCCTCGCGTGGCTTGCGGTCGTAGAGCAGGGGAGAGCAGAGGTGGTTTGTTTTCTAAAGGCTCCTTTCTCTTTGTCCCCAGGTCTCAGGAGCTGCACCTGAGGACCGAGGCGCATTCCTATCTCTCTGACCTGACCAAGCCGTCGGACTTGGAGTTCATTGAAACCAAGAGACCACGCCTGGATCTGCTGCAGGACCCCCTGATGCGGCACTCGCCTCTCCTGAACCAGAGCCAGCAAGGAGGGACGGAGGATCTCTCAAAGGTAAGAGGACAATGACCAAGGATGCTACTGGGATGTGGGGGTCTGTGTTTTGGGACCCCCTTGACTTGTGCAGAGCTTTTTGAGCCAGTACTGAAATCAGTGTAGGTGGTGGTTCCTGCTGCATCAAACAATGCTTGGTGGTGTTGGATGATATTCGTTGAGATGAGGTGACCTCTTTGGAGAAACAGAAGCCTGTCAGCTTTCCCCATAACTGTTATAGTCGTGGGCTGTGTTTACTGGGCTGTTAGATGCACCAGAACAATTTGGAAGCTCCTGTAGGCTGCGTTAGGGATGGTCACGTCTGGCTTTTCTGAATACTGTGTCCTGATTTGTTTTTTACTTGACCTTTCTTGTTTATCACATCTGTTTGTTTAATATTGGTGTTTGAAGGGTTTGAATCGGTTGCCAGTGGTTCTTTAATATAATCTTGCCCAGGAAAGCCTTGCTTGTCCCAGTCTCGTTTAACAAATTGTTGACTTGCAGTTGTCCCCTCTGCACACGTAATAAATGTTGCAAAGAGAAATCCCTTGCTTGTGTGCCTGTTTGGGTGTACTTTTGTGCTCTGGTGGGGTGAATTGTACTTGATTTTACCTTGAGCTTGGACGTGTTCCTGGTTGGCAGGAAGGTCGTGCTGGGTTAGCTTTTGATAGCATGTTGCCTTGGAAAAGATGCCTGCAAGGTGCTGTGGCCCTTCTGTATCCCATCCGTGCTGCTCCCTCCAAGATGTGTCTTAATGAGGCGAAGCTGTGACCAGCCAGGAGCTGCTCTCCGTGCCACCGGGATGTGTCGTGGTGGCTCTGAACCGTAGAGCATGCTTGAAGGATGCTGGGTTGGGTGGCTGATGGGGAAATAAATTGTTGGCCACGAAACAAAAAATATCCCTCTCCAAAGACGTGAGGAAACTAGGATGGCTTTTCTGTCTGCACATTGTTTCCATCAGCAGTTCTGTTCTGCTTCTCACCGGAAAACCACGTATTGTCTCAGCTATTTGTTTCTAATAGGCAAAGCCGCTCTTGAGGCATCAGTTGGTGAGTTCAGGGACTGCATTTGCTGCTCGGTCTGTGACACGTTTCCAAGAATTACATGCGTTTTATGGGGCTTAAAACATTTGTTAATGAAAGAGAGAGAGAGAAAGCTCTGAGACACAATTCAGCTAGACAAGATTATGCTTTTAGTGGAGCCATTTGTAATTTCAGAGTCTGGAAGGAAGAAAAAAAAAAAAGCAGTGTCTCTGACCAGCGAGAACCTAAGTGGAGCTGGGATCAGTTCTCAAAGCAAGCAGGAGCTGTTTCCAGAATGGGTTTGATGGAGCTCACTGCAAGACTGGGATGATCTTAGTGTGCTGTTCAAGTGGTTGGGAGCAGAAGGCAAGTCTGGAGTGTAGGACCACCACTCTGAAGGTTTCTCTGCCTTTGCAGCTTGGGAAGTTGGATTAATAGCAGTCTTTTGGCTTTATTTTTGAGCAGGCATCCTCAGACTAGTCTATAAACTGCTTGTGGACATTAAGGTCGTGGTGAAGCTCCTGCCGCTGATCCGTGCGTCGCCCTGAGCCTCAGAGCAGCTCCTTTAATACACTGAGCATGCTGGTCCAGAGGAAACATCAAGAGCTGAGACGGGTCCGTGGCCACAAGCTCTGGACACTTGCGTATCTGGGCTATTTACGTGTGTAAAACTACGTCTTGCATCCATGCTTAAGCCACCAACAGTTGAACTTGGCATTGTGCTCTGATAGTGTAAATCACCATCTAGAACAGTTGGTAAAGACCTTCTGGAGAGCTGCTGTGCTGAGGTCTGTGGCTGCCATCAGCTCCTCTGCCTGGCTGATGTGATCTCCTGAAACAACGCGTCACGATGCAGCCCGTCCTGGCGACTAATCCCCGCTCCGCTCCATCCCTGCGGACACAGTCCTGCGCTTCACTTCTAGCAATGCAGGGTTCTTCCTGCTTGCTCAGCACGTCCTCCATTCTCAGGGGTTATTCTGCAAGCATTCCTTCCTGCGAGCGCTCTGCAAGGTGGGTGCAGAGCCAGAGGTCCCTGTGCATCTGCGAGCTGCGCATGGACCAGAGCGGTGGCACATGCGTGGTGGCAGGACATGTGTCCCAGAGCGGTGGCACATGCGTGGTGGCAGGACATGTGTCCCAGAGCGGTGGCACATGCGTGGTGGCAGGATGTATGTCCCGGTGACCCGGGCTGGAGAGAGAAATTTGTTGTTTGATCGGTGCTGCTGACTCAGTGCCTGATGAGGCTGCTGGATGCTTTATCTCAGGCAGCTTTCCAGGCCAGGTGAGCTCTTTGGGTGAGATGCACCATGTGAGCCCGGTATTGCTAAACACGCTGCTGGTTGTTTAGACAGAGTATCCTAGGAGCTGTTTGCTTACTCCTTACCCCATTCCACATTGTTGCAGTCACTGCGTGGGGAGAAGCTCAATTTACTCATCCACGTAGCAGCGCTAGGACTGCTTTTTGTGGTGGTTTTGCAGATTGAGCTTATTTTTGCACAGTAAAGAGCTTCACAAAATGCTCAATAAAAGGAGTAGTGGTTTTCTTACACACTCTGGGTGCCAGCCTGACTGTCCTAAGGGACGTAACTGTAGTGCAGCAGCAACAGATGTCGTTTTGAGGCAGTGGGTACCCGTTGGTCTCTGGTTTCAGAGCAGTGGTGGAGCTGAGATGCAGAATCAGGTCTGTGGTGGCGTGAGTTTAGCACATCCCTGAAAATGTCCCTGAAAGCTACCAGTTATTTCGAGTTTACTAGTCTTCAGCCTGGGGGAGAGAAGTTAACACCGTTCCTGCGTGTTTCCAAGGCCTTTGTTTTGGGCCATAATCTGTGCTGTGAATGCAGATGAAGTCATTGATGTACCAAATCCTGGTAACAGGTTCCAGAGTTTTTCCTGTTCCCACCACCAGAAGAGAGGTGGGTCTCTTAGGTCTTTTATTCCTCACCTACCTCTCCCAAGCGTGAGGTGAGCTGGGCCCCTTTACCGCATTCAGGATCACTGCAGCCTTGCTCCAAGCGAGGCTGGGTTTGTAAGGAGAAGCTAATGTCTTCTATTAGATCATCGCATTACAGCTGGAGAAAACAGACGCGCTTTTGGGCAGCGTGCCTTTCAAAAGCAGCAGCTTCACAGCTCAGTCTCAGTTGGTCTAGTAAAAGACGTTACCTTTCCTCACGAATCTCGTGTTGCTCATATCCTCAAACGCTGGTGTTCCTTTTCGAGCCGGGGAAGAGAACGTTGTTTTCTTGCCTGCTTTCCCCCACTTGAGTATCTTTTTCCCTGCCGGAGAGGTTGCTGTGATGTTGCAGCCTGTGCTTCTGCTGCTGGCTGAAGCCAGGAGGGCTGAGGGAGAAACGAAATCTCTCTGTGCCAGCGTGGGCTGATGCTGCCTCTGAGAAGATGCTCCGTTAAGCTGGCTGGGAATAAGCAGGCAAACCTAAGCAGAACTGTTTGTTCAATCACTGCAAGCCTGGATGGGAGATTTGCTGGAAGAGCTGCTGTGATGCGGATTTGCCGGGCGTGCTCTTGGCAGAGATGCAGGAGCTGGTTCCCAGGACTGTTGGTGGCTTCTGCTTGCTTTCTGATAGATAAAGTCACAGACGTTCATCACGTATCAACAGATAGGAGCAAACCAGACTGCTCCAGAGCCGGCCAGTAATGATCTGCACAATGCCCTGTCTCTGCGCCTACGTGCGCAGCTGGTGCTGTGTGCGGTCCTGCTCCGTAGGGACGCTGAGCGTGGCGTGTCTGGTCGAGCAGCGCCTGCGCTCCCCTTCCATCTCTTCTCATTCCTATTCTGCTTCCACTTGTTCTTCTTCCCATTTCTAGGAATGCTTTTCCACCACGTACATGGTTTGCTGCTCCTTCCTATAGGATGTGAGTCAGTCCTGATCTGCGTTTAGTCCCCTTGCAAGGGCTGGCTGGCTGCACTTAGGCATAGCCTACGGCTCCGGCAGGAATACGCTTACGGGGAGCCGTGTAGTCCCACGGGAGCGGGGCTGGGTGGAGGCTTAGGAAACCTGAACCTCGCTGCCATCTGCCCTGGCAGGCTGCTGGTCACCGGGTAAGTCCCTTCCCTTTTCTGTATCTCAGATTTCCCCGTCCGTACAAGGGACAATGCCACTTCCCTCTTTTGTCAGATAATTAACAACTATCGATGGAAAAAGGCTATTAAGAAGCCGTGTGTTGTTAGGACTTGGGCTCCCCTTTACATTGTTGAAGGATTCTAATTTCTTTCCTCTCTCCATGAGTGTTTTTGTTGTGCTACGGACTAAAACCTGGAATAAGAAAAGGGAAAGGAGGACTATTGGAAAAGACAGCACCAAGGCCAGGAACTACATATGGAGAAGCCGAAATGAGGGCAAAGGGTATTTTGCTTTGGTGCACATTAATGTAGCTTTAAAAGCAATTAATTGAAAAAGGAGGAATTAACACATTTAAAATGCCTTTTTAATGATGCATTGAAGCCAGCGGCGCCCATGCCAAATTTCACACTGGCTGCCCGTTCCAGAGCCCAATTGACAATAAACTCCTGGAAAACAGGCTGTGGGATGGAAAGGCTCTTGGCGAGCGTGCTAACTCCAGCCTCGGCCGCGGGCTGGCGGAGCACCCAGGACATCCAAAAGGCCTTTTGGGAGCCTTGCTTCCCCCTCGCCGGTGCCTTGGCAGCGCTGGCCCCCGGTAGCAGCTCCGTTCCTTGCCGAATGTGCCGGGGAAGAGGAGCCAGAGGCTGGGGACGCTGGCGACGGGGTTTGCCCCAGCATGAGGAGGGATGCTTGAGGGGCAGCACCACGGCTCTCGGTGCGGACGGCTGAGCTGGCGGGCTGGTGGATCACCAGTTGCGTTTCTGCTCTGTGGCTTTGTTATGGGAACATTGATCTGTTGCTGGGATTAACCTCTCAGAGTTTCCAGTGGGTTGGTCTCGCAGTTATTAATGAAACTGGCTGGAACTTGTGTTGACCTTGGCAGAGGCCCCAGTTGGCTTGGAGGTAACTGGCAAAAGCATAATCTCTAATTGAGTAATCCAGTGCTGGGGGAAGGGAGCGGAGGGGGTGGAAACGCAGCAGTGCTTTGAACTGGGAGAGCCGCAGCGCTCCGACGGGATGCGTAGGAGTGGAGAAAGGCGCTGAGCGCGGCGGCTGCTGAGGGAATTAGCGAGCAAAAGCGAGGCGGCATCTCAGTTCCTGCACCCCGGGCTCCCTCTTGTAGAAACCAGCTCTGAATTCCAGCGCCTCCTCGTGATTTATTGCTGCGGAACAATAGCGCAGAAGGGCTGGAGAGCAAAACCAAGCTGCGAGTGTTTGCCGTCCCCGGGCACGTGTCCTCCTGTAGCCTCTGAGTTTGCGACGTGGATCACGCTGGGCTCTCCCTTTCCCGCTGGAGGTTGTTTTTCACTTGGGAAAAAGAGCTCTGGAGTCACTACTGGGGCTTTTGATGAATGTCTGCAAGCAGGGACCCAGCGGTGACGCGGGGCCGTCCTCCTTGGCTGCATGTCTGTGCTGCAGAAGAGGAAGCCCTTTCCCACGTCTGGTGGGGAGGGGGTGGCTGCCGGGGATCCCCGCGGGACGGCCGGGCAGACGGATCCTGTGGAGCAGCGGTGGCACCGATGAAGGGGATGCGCCAGTGCCGCCAGCACCCTGCTTGCTCTGGGTTGTCCGAAACCCAGGTGAGACGCAGGGCTCTGCGCCGGCGTGTGGCTTGGTGAGAGGTGAAATGCCTCAAATGACTTGCCACGAGAAGACGACAAATTCTCCCCCTGTGGAAGGTGAAGTGCCTCAAATATTTGTCCAAGAGAAGAGAAATCCTCGCCCTGAGGACTTGCGGGGTGCTGGGTGCGAAGCCCACACGCGCCATGTGGCCTCCCAACTGCTGCTTGGAGGAGCAGATTTCTGTGGCAGTGGCTCTAACCTCAGGTGCGAGCGGTGAAATGCAGCAATTTTTGTGGGTACAAACTTGCCTACGTCTTTCCTGCTTTTGTCCTCCCCTGCAGAGAACAGTGTTTCTTACAAACTCTCCTCGCAGCCACCTCGACGGGGAGGCAGGCCAGGCTTTCCCCGTGGCCCGGAGCCGGTAGTGCGGTTGGGTGCCTGTCAGGAGTGCGCGACGCGGGGTTGTTGAGTTCAGCGGCTGTAGGAGGATCCTCCGGCGATGCGTTCAGCATCCGCCCATCTGCCGTGTGGCTGCTCACGCCGTTGACTGGCGCTTGATAAAAATCTGATTGCAAAAATGATTTGATGGGGTAGGGAAGGGAGGGGACTTTACGTTAGGGCAGCAATGATTCAAAGCTGTTTCTGGGAAGATGAGGGAGATGTTGGCATTCTCTGTCATTCCAAACATATTTAAAAGCTGAAATATTTGCATTTTCATGTTGTCACAGCGCAAACACTTCTGCCGGGATTTCTCCTTTCCCCTGCTTTCCTCCCTGCTCCAAAGATCGCTTCCAGATCGCAGGAGGGTGAGGGTGAACGTGTCCAACCCTGCTCACCTGCTCGTGAGCACACAGCTTCGGGAGCACGGCTCTGCCTTGTGCGAGCACTCTGGCCCTCGCCTGCTGGGAAGCAGCTGTGCCGGGATGACTGCGAGGGCTTGTCAGCGGCCTGTCCCGTACCTGGAACGGGATGCTCCATCCCATGCACGTACTCATGCTGGTTTCATTGGAAAACCAGATGCTGTCAGGCCTTGTGTAGTCCTCGTGAGATGCTCAACTCCTCCAGCTGGCCCTGGAGCAGGGAGTGAAGGGAAAGGAGCACCATGATTGACAAGACAACTGATTTTATTCCATTTTTCAGCTGAAGTTTCTATGGCTTAAGAACAGAACTATGGCCCAAGAGACTTGGGCACAGCAGGGAAAGCCCTCAAGGGCTGCAGAAACGCTCCATGGGCAGGATGTAAAAACTGAGCTTGACCTTCCCTGAGCCGCCTGCGGCCCAGCTCTCCCCTCCCCGGCCGCTCAGGCTGCAGCCGTCTCCGAGCCGGGGCTCAGCGTGGCTGGAAAGCCGACGGGCAAACTGACAGTGCCTCAAGCGCAGGTTGTTGTTTTGCACTTCTTCAGCTTGTTCGTGGTGATGGACGTCCAAACCCACCTTTTAAATTGCCTTTCAAGCTGCAGCGGTGGAGAAGGGCGGTGTGATAAGGCTGGCTGTTTCTCGGGAGCCCGCTTCATCGTTTACATAATTGGGCTTTTCTGTTCCGCTCAGTCAATATTACCAGGCTCGCGCAGTGCGACATCTCACCTGATCTGCTTGAGGGAAAGAAAGTCCCTTGACTTTGTGTGCCTCACCCTGGTAATTGGAAGAAATATTGCCAGGTTTTTTTGCTTCCAACAGGGCAGCGTTGAGAGCTGAGTGTGCTGCGTGGATTCGTGAAGATTTTTTCTTTTCCATCTTTGAAGTGTTTGTACATTTTGCGCGTACCTATTTTTTCTTTAATAGCAAAGATTCTTATGTGCCCTGTTATGTCCTGGAAATACAGGAGAGCAAAGCTAGTTTGTGACTTAACTTTGTCAGTCCTCAGCTGGGACTTGGGAAATGGGGTTGGTGTGGCAGGATCTGGCACCGGTCTGTGCATTGCTCCGAAGCACGGGGATGGTGTGGGGTGAGGAGGGCTGTGCTGGCCACTGCTGCTGTCCACCTGCAGTCTATCTGGTTTTGCACATTTGTGGTGGAAAAGAAACCTCCACCTGGAATAGATTTCCAGGGAAGAATTCAGTCCTGGTACCAAGACTGATGTCCTGGCTATTTTCTTCTCCCTCTGCGGTTTCAGCCTGCTCTGGGTTTTTTCTCTTCCCCTCATCTTCTGGGAGGGGATGTGAGGCTGCTCCATGCTCCAGCTCCCACCGGATCCAGGCATGCACCAAGATGGGGTGATTCTTCTTGCTTCCATGGGATCTGACTGGTTAGCATGGGTGATGAACAGCAGGAGCTGTTACCCATTCACCAGCACGTACATCATCTCGCAGATGAATGTGGAGTCCCTCCTTGTTCGGCATCCCTGCGCACTTCTCCTTGCCAAGGCCCTTCCTGGGCAGGGTAAGGGGTTTGGCGGGAGCAGCTGGAGTGTCTTCTCCATGAACAGGCAGCACTGAGCACGTTTTTGGTGCTGTACTTTTCCATCATTATGAAATGCAGCCTGTCCACAGCTCTGACTCACGAAACGAAAGGCAGTGAGTTGTGACACCGATCAGATTAATTTTGCGTGCTGTGTTTTGCAGAGGAGAGTATTTCATGCTCAATCCGTCCTTCCCAGCACTGAGTGGAAAGCTGTGGAGGAGATGCAGCAGCAATCGATGGTGTTTGCCTGCTGTTGCTGGAGGGGATGGAGTAGGGGAGCAATTTCAGAGATGGATTTGGCAGAGAGGAGCTGCTGCTCTTGGTGCCTGTGGTGATGGAGCTGTAAGAACATATTGAACATGGCAACAGCCCTCGCTAAAGCTCCGTGACTTCACGTCCGTGCTTCGTGGAGCCTCATCTCTTAACAACGCCCTCGGCATCGATAACGAGCGAGGAGCTGTCGAGTGCCAAAGGGCCTGGTTATAATCGCTCGCTCAAATCGTCCTTTCTTTTTGGACCCAAACCTGCTTTTGAAACATAAAAACTCTTTGGCTGCGTTTTAGGCAGAGAACGTTCAGAGTGTTTTCTGGCTTGCTCCATCACGAAATGCTCTGCAGCTTCGCACTGCGTGGGGGGGCCGCGGGGCGATGGACACTGGTGCGCATCAGGAATGCTGGCCGCACGCTCGGCGAGCGGAGAGGGGTTGTTTTAGGACAAGCTGACAGGCCCTTGGCTTGTTCTGCTGCTCTCAAAATGTAATTCTAATTCTTGGCACCTTTTTCCAGGAGGATAAGGAGCAAGAGCATAGCAGAGCCTGCTCCCTCTGCCCTTGCAAATGGGCTTCTACCCAGTGGTCTGCAGTGTTCAGCCTGGCTTTTACTTGCCTTCATCCCACCCCAGGACTGGCCAACCCTTTAATCCCACATCTTTTTCCCGCGGGATGCAGGGGAAGAGCAGAGCACTGTCCTGTGGCGGTGCCATGCAGCAGAGGAGGAGATGGGCAGCAGATGTGGGGTTGCTCTGTGCGTGGTGGCTCTGCCACATCCCGAGCAGCACCCCACTGCACCCTCTCCGGTTTCTGCGCTGTCTTGGCACTTTATCTCCTCCTCCACCTGCACAGTGATGCTTCCCTAGGCTTGCCTTTGAGCAGCCTGCTCTGATCGCTGCCCTGACCATGGCTGAGCTCTCTCCTCCCTGTGCTGCTCCCCGAGGACCAGCAATGATCCTTTCTGCCTTCTGATTTCCGTGTTGGACACTGCCGTTCCCGCAGCTGCTTAAGAACGAACCATAGCCGAGTGCAAAGCAAGCCATCCCACGTGGTTATGCGACCAAACCAAGCGTAGGCTTTTATTTCAGACTGTGTTTCAGGTCTGTGTTATTTTATCTTCTGCCAGCCGTGGCAGGTATGACACGGAGCAGATTGCCCCCGGCAGCGATGTGTTTCTGCCTCGGCAGCGGGCAGAGTGGCAGATGTAAACACAGGAACGTCACGCTCTCCAAACGCTAAAAGCTCCTAAAGAATAGGCAGGTATGTTATATAAATATATAGTGTGCATTCTGTTAATGGCTTTCAGCACATTTGGAGAGGGATTTGTGAATTCATGCATCCATGGATGTTATTTGTGTATATACTTTTTCACAGATTTTTAAGTTATTGAAAAGCCTACTTTAAAAATACATATACACACACACACGTGTGTATATATATATATATGCTGCCTTATATATTTGTAAGCTGTGTTTTCAAAGGCTGCTTCTAGCAGCTCAGTGATCCTGCCTTCAGCAGCAGCAAAGAGAAGAAAGGCTTGCAGTCCCCAGCAAAGCTAAATATTGATTTGAGTCAGTCTGGGTGCACTTGGAGACATCACTAGTGCTCATGAATACAGCATAATCGCTGATCGGAGCAGGGAAATTTCATCATAAAGGCCCCAAAAGGGAGGTTTATTATTGCTTTCTTCCAAATGCCTGAATTTTATTAGCTTCAGTCATTCTTGGCAGGGCAGTAGAATGGGATTTTATAGTTAGCAGAGGAAAAGTAAACACAGTAATCATTTCACAGCCCCGTGCCTGCCAAACCAAGATGGAAATTCCAGCCTTGGTGGGAAGCTGCTGCTTTGCTAACAGATAATAACAAATTCACCCTGGGCTTACTCTTGCCATGGGAGCTGAGGTGGTGGGTTTTTTTTTTTTTTTCTGTAACGCCCTGGCCCGGAGAGGCAGGGATGCTTCGTTCTTCGCTGCAGGAGCAGCCTGGGCAGACGTTTGCAGTTTGAGTGACTTCCACAACCATTTGCAATTAGAAAGAGTGCGTTTGCCCTCAGCCTTCAGGAGCTGCTTTACCCCGTGCTTCTCAGCATTTGGTCTTTCCTTGGTCAGTCTTGCTCTGCTCGCAGAGCTGGGTGATGCTTGAGGAGCGTTACGCTTGAGGCACCGTGGTGGTTCCTGTGCCCTGAGACTGTCTCTGCCTGCTGCATGGGGGGAAAAATATTATGGGGGAAAAAATTATCTCCACATAAATCCAAAACTCTCATGAAAGGTTTGGTTTGCATGTTTTTCTGGGCTTGTTGAGGTGGAGGACTGGGCTTGATGGCTCATGTCTGGACCAGCACCCGCCTGCATTCCCTGCTGCTGGGGGACGTTGTTTCCTCCCACGTTCCTGCCCCGTCGGCCACGGGGATGGCGGTAGGGATAACTGGCACTGCTGCTGCCTCCAGGGCTCAGGATGCGGCCTCCTGACGGAAAAGCAGGCGGAGAAGCGGAGGAAGTGGCTACTCAAACAGGCGGCGAATGTTGAGGCACCCCCTTCCACGTGTCTGCACAATTATTAGAACAATAAACCATTGGGCGCAGCCGGCGGCTGGCTCTGATTGATGGTGCAGCTGACGGTTGCTTTGCACCGCCCGTGTTGCCCTGACAGCACGCATCCTGCGCGCGGCGGAGCGCCTTGCTCCACGCGGTACCCACCTCTGCCGTGCAGGGATACCTGCAAGCAGCCAGGGGCTGTGTCCGCTCTCCCCGCCTGCATCCCGGGGTGCTTGGGACCATGGCTGGTGCACGTTCTGTATGTCCAGGAACATGGTTTGTATGTCTGGAGGGGCAGGTGGAGGTGTTGTGCAGGGTGCGGAGCCAGCACCCGCTTAAAGCGGAGATGTCGGTGTGAAGGGGCAGTTGAACAGGCTTCAGTGGTGTGGCCGGGACAGAGGAGGCTACTCAAAGCTTCGTTAAAAGCCAAGCTGATTCAAGGGAATGGCTTTTGTACCCCCTCCAAGCCTGTTCTTTATCCAACATAGAATTTAAAACTTTTATGTTAAAATTTTTTCAAAGGCATCTAGGCAGCTGCAAGCCTTGTTTCACACTTAAACAGGTTTTCTAGTGCGTCCGCCTTGAAATGGAGGTGGGATCAGCTTGGATGCCTGATGAAAAAGTTGTTTGTTTTTTCCCTTGTTGTCTCAACCAGTGAAGTTCGCGGGTCAGATTCACCAGTGACCCCTGCCCGCTTCCAGGCTGTGCAGTTCGGAGCTCGCATGCGCGTTTGAGCCTCACAGGACGTGCGTGCGTGTGTATGGAGATGTTCTGATAGTGATTAAAGTTGAACTTTTGGGATCTTGGTAGGTCTTGGGGATGTTAAGTGACCCTGAAGACATCAGAGCAATGAAGTGGTGGCACGCAGTTGGCGAGGGGAGCTCGGTGCATTGCTGTAGGAGCAGCAACTTCGGTTTTTGAGCTGGCACAGTGGGAGGAGGAGCTGCTGGGACCCATCAGCTTGTGTCCCACGTGCTGGGAGTCCCCAGGGGAGCTGTTAGTGATTCTGGCTTGGTGCAGTGGGTCTTGCGTGTAAGAGGAGGTTTGGGTGAGTCCCACAAGGCATCTCAGCCAGCGCTTAAACTGTCTTGGGTCTTGCGTGCGTTTCCTTTCCCCATTAGTCAGGCTCCTTCTCAGAAGGCGGCTCAACCTCCAGAATTTGGGAAAAATAATTTGGGTGGTGGTTGTACAGGGAGCAGCTTTTAGGTCTGTCTTATTTGCAACACTGATTAAATAGAGCTATCTTCATTTATTCTCTTCCCTCCCCTCTAAATCTGATGACCCTTCAAGCCTTCCCGATATCCCCCCACCGTGTCCCAGTTGGTCCCAGATTCACTCCCTGCCAGACCCACTCCCAGGGCCGCCCGCGCTGCCCTGAATGGACCCCCGTTTGGGTTGTCATGGCTGAGGAGTCCCTGCTCGCTCCTCTGCCTCCTCCCTCCTCCTTGGCAGGAGGAAATTTCAGTGTTTCTGAGGAGTGACATTTCCATTTCAAAAGCCGTTCGCTCAAGTGCGTCTGGAGTGGGATTTCTCTCCCCCCACTCCTCTCTGAATGGGAGCTTTAGAAGTCTCATTTCCTCTCCTTGATAACAGGAGGCTGAGAAGGGCTTTTGTCTTTTCATTTCCCCTCAATTTTTAATTTTTTTTTTATCAGTGAAGTCTAGAAGCTGCCGGAGTGGATTTTTCCCTGCTCCGTGTGCCGGAGGATGCACCTGGTGTCGCCCAGTGGATGGGCTGCAGCTTCCTGGGGTGCAGGGCAGGACCCGCTCCCGGCCGGGGTCTCGGGGGCTCCTTCTGCCCTTGGCTTGAGCCAGCACCAGCCTGGCAGCGCCCGTCCCACCGCCGCGCTGGGGCTCCTGCCGGCGCAGGAGGAGGTTTGCTGGGCACATCCAAGCCGCTGGGCGTGGGTGGTGCTGAGCCTGACTCAGGATCTGGCCCTGCGTTTGCGACCTGGGACGCTGCTGTGTCTTTAATCGTGCTGCCCATCTGCTTTTTGGCTGGTGTAGCTATGCCAGTTGGGGTGATTTTTATTTTTTTTTAGTGTGATGCTTAGCGGAGGGCAGATGCGAGCGGACGCAGTTGCCTGCCTCCCGCTTCCGCGGGACTGATGTGTGCTGGCGCAGGCGCTGTGGCACTTGCGCGATGGCAGTCACGCTGGTCACACGAGTGTTGTACTGGTATAAATGTAGGGACATTTTTCTGCAGAGGCCTTTTTTTACAAAAGGCAGACTCCGTCATGCTTTTAGCATGGCATCTAGGGCTTGAGGGCTTTCTGCCTTCTTGAGGACCAGGTGGGATTTGGCAGGGACTGTTCCAGCATCCTCAAATCAGAGGGAACATGCCTGCTGGGATTACCGTGGGATTAATGCTACGTCCTGGCATGGCTGGTGTGCTGGAGGGTCTCAACATGGTGGTGTTGGGTTGAGAATGAGTGGTGTTGCAAAAAAATCAATAAAATAGTGGGAGGCTAAAACTTTTGAAGGCATGGAGGAAGTGTTACATCCCCCTGGGGTTCGTTGGGGTTGATGACAGGATGCTTCCCAGGCTGCTGGAGGTTTGGGGATTGTGCACCCCCGGGCTGGGAACCCCTTTTGCCTCCCTGGGGATTTCCCGAAGGAAACTCCCTGGGCAGCAGGCGCAGGGAGAAATGCGAAAACAGGAGAGGGTGACGGTCACATGAGGCCACGTCACCGCATCCTATGTTTCCGTGGAAGTCTGTGGCGATTATTCAGAGGTTCCTGTGAAAGCTGCCTGAAGGTGGCCGGTTCCAGGAAAGGCGAGGGTGGTTTGTGCCCTGGTGACTGTTTTGCTGGGAGGAGCGGTGGCCGGCTCTCCTGTGAGTTCCCCGTTAGCTTTAAAATCCGGTTCTGCAAAGCCAGGAGGTGCCCTGGCCGAGCGCCAAATTGGGCAATTAAAAATTTACCTCCCTGCCTTCACGCTTAATGTCATCTGAGGCGTTTTTCACAGTTTGCTCCTTTTCAGGAGACATCAAACGAGCGCTTGCCTCCATTGGGTTTGTTCGCGTGCCTCCTGAGCGTTTTGGTGAGCTTGGGGCAGCTCCCTGCTTTTGGCCTCTGAACCTGAAGGACGTCTTAGTCACTTGAACTGTGCTTTTGAACATCCCGGCGCAGGATTTTGACGTGCTCTTTAGCCCATGGGTTACGTGCCTGCTGCCTTTTTCATGCAGATCTTTACCTCTCCAGTGCTGCAATTCTGTGGTTGATTTCCATCACCGTAAGTCAGCGCCGTTCCCCGGAGAAGATTTGGGGCTGAGGTGGTTTCTTACGGGGATGATGATGTTCGTGGCGGTGTGACGTCGGCACAGGTGAAGTGATGCTCTGGGTGGCTGCTGGGTGCCCAAATTATTAAAAGAACATTAAAGTTACAAATGGAGGATTGAAAGAGCCTGCTCTACAGGCTGCCCTTGCAATCTCATTTGCTGAAGATAAAGCTGATTGGTTTTGTTATTATTATTATTTTTTAATAGATCTATGACTTTTCGAGAAGGCCTATGAAATACCTTTCCCCTGCAATCCAGCTTATTTGTGCTCCCCTTGATTTGCTGAGAGGATCAGAATGTCACCCATTCAGTGCCCAGGACGAGCTCCACCTCACGCCGAGCGGGTCGCTGACTGCTTTGCTTCATCCGTTTTTCGTGGTGGGTGCTCTCAGGCTCTCCTCACTGTCCAAACCACGATGCCTGCAGTGCTCTATGGCTCCTTTAGTGCTCCACACATGCCAGTAAGGTCCATCCAGCTCCATCCATCCCTTCACAGGAGCGTGGGCAGAGTGCAGTACCTGACCCAGAGCTCCCCAGGTTTGGTTCATAGTCGTTCCCCTAGGCAAGCACCAAAATGAGATTTCTTAATTATTTTTTTTCTCTCACTTGAACACTTTTTTTTAGAGTTAACAAAAGGCGAATCGCTGGCACAGAGCGGTCTTGCCAGATGTATCGGCTGCGCCAAAGATGTTCAAAGAAAAGGTTCCCAGAATCTTTCGGAATGTTTCGGAAAGGCTTATTTTCCTGTAAACTTGTTCTTGGAAGTGGCAGAGTTGTTTTGGCTGAAATTTACTATTTGGAGAAAAAAAAAAAAGAAAAAAAAAAAAGCCTAAATATGCCTGAAGCAAATATTCAGCCTGGAAAATTTCAGTCCAGACAGTTAATGTTTTAACAAACGTGGGATCAACTGAAAATCCAGTGATGTGGAGTAGGCGACGTTGGGTGATTCTTAATGAGAGCTGGAGCGATTAGCTCCTTGTAGTAATGAGTGGATGGGCAGGTGAGAATCCATCGCTGCTGCGGAGTCTGTAGGGAGCACACGCGTTCGATGCAATTATTATCCACTAATGGGGAAAGGCAAGAAGGTAATGAAAGGCACAGCATCCATTTGTCGGGGTGATGCCTTGGGCTTTGGTGGGAGTTTGCCTGGGTAAGTTTTTTCCAGATCTGACCCATTCTTTTAGGCTACCTTGGAGTCCGTGAGGCGTATTTGCTGCCACTTCCGTGATATCCCGTGATCCTGAGGTCCAGAGGCAGCATCTGGCGAGGACAGCGCTGTGTGATGGCTTTTTTTGAGCGCAGGCAGGTTTTGCAAGACCAGAGAGCAGGCTTTGGCTAGTGCGTTTAGCTGGCGAGGTTTTACCACCCTCGTAAATCTGCTGGGGGGTGGGGAGGGAGGGTCAGCATTTGGTACTGGTTTTGCAATTAAATTGCTTCAAGCTGTTGAAACATTGGGGAAGTTTTTTGACCTACTTTCGTGCAAGCTTAGAAATTGTTGGGATGTTTTCAACCCTGGCTGTGTGGAATTCAGCTAGATTACAGGGGAAAGGAATTTCGTAGGCCTTCTCATAAAGTCATAGATTTATTTTAAAAACAAATAAATCGGCTTCGTCTTCAAACAGCTCTGTGGTCTCCAGCTTTGTGAATTTCCATGAGAGCAGGTACTGGGCGGCATCCAGTGAAAGGGATCCCGGTTTTGCTCGTGTCCCCAGCCCATGGAGCGTGGGGATGGAGGAAGGACGATGCTTTGGTCCCACGCGTGGCATCCCTTGGTTGCCTTCACATGGGAACGCCCGTGTGCTCGTGGCTGGTGAACAGCACCATCGCTCTCCCCGGAATCATGCTGCGTACCCCGACACGCACATCTACGTCCCGCTTCGGCTGCCCAGCCCAGAGCCCAGCGGTGTTCAAGAATTGAAACCCCGTTGAAGGGTTGGGCTGCTGAAAGAGCCATTGGAACAGCAGATGGCCATGAACAAAGGGATTGCAGTAACTCGATGTACTTTTCACCGTTCAGGCTCTCTGACTTCATACTTGAGTGTCTCCCTGGGGAATGGAGATGTTAGTTTTCAGCCCCTTTGACTTTCCCCTCCTGTCAGTGCTGTCATCTTGGGCCTGCTAATACACCAGAATGAGCTGGACACTTGTCCAGTTAAAAAAAAAAAAAAAATCCTTTGGTCTGCATTTGGCCCATTTAAGAGTTATATATGCATGTTTTTGCCTTAAAACCTGATGGATGGGGTTGTGGGGTTTGGCTTTCCTGCTCGGTTTTCATCCCGGGGTGGGTGGGAAATCCTCGGGGCTCTGTGTCTGCTAGGATGTGTGATGCTGCTCAGCCGTGGGCTCCTGGATGAGGAGGACAAGGCTGTCTTCGCCGTGTAGCGTGGCCTCACACAGATGGGGTGCTGTTTCCTGAGGGTGGGAAGCAGCTGAGTGAAATTACCCTTCCCAAAGACTGGGCTGCATCCAACCATAGGCACTGGGCTGATACGTGGCATGGACGCCCTTCTCCATCCCACTGACTCCTGTGAGCTCCCTGGGAGCACTGCGAGGTGGGTCAGTGATCCAAAATCAGGAGGCGGTGATGACTTGGTGCAGGTCCCAGCATGTTTTTGGGACCAGACTTGGGATCCCCACCATCTTTTCCCTTGTGGACCTGGTTGCTGATGTATCTGAGGGTGGGATGTCAGATTTACCCAATGGCTTACTTGCTCTTCAGGTCATCGACGGGCAGCTGGCTTATCCTTTTCCTTTCCCCTCTTTCTCCCATGCTTTTAAACCACCGCCTAATAGCGTGGAGCAGGCTGCTCTGTTGACGTTCTCGGTGTTGGGAATAAAAGCAGCCCACCCCCAAAGCCTGCCCTTGCTCTTTGGTAGACTCCTCAGCGGTAATTGTTTTCAGTGCCAGCCTCTCTTGCTGCGGGAAGGTTTGTGCAGCCTCTGCCCCCGGCTCGCCCACCCCTGTTACCGCACAAATCACTTCATAACAAGGCCAGGGATAAACAGGAGCTACAGCAGCTCTTTGCCGTGTGTAAAAACAAATCACATGGAAACGGTGTAATTACTGAGAAAATACCAACTTGAGTAATGCAGTAATTGTTTTCTCCCCTCCAGCAGATTTATTCCAGCTCTCCAGGCTCATGCTGGTTGCAAAGTCTGTGAGGTCACGTTAAGAAGAAGAATTTCACGTTTCACACTGCACTTGTCCAGAGCCCGGGTACCACACGGTCTGAAGCGCAGGGATATATTGTGAGCAGCTTCTTGAGAACGCTAGGAAACAGAGCACAGTTAAAATATCTCTGTCCTTTTGAGCCCACCCCAGGCTCTGGGGGAACTCTGGTCTGTGCAAACCTCTTTTCAGCCCGTGTTTGTGATTTAGAAGACGGGCTGCTTCGTGCCTTGCGTAAATCCGGGAGCTCTGCCTTTTGGACTTCACCATTGCACAGGCAAGATTTTTTTTTTTTTCTTTTTTTTTCCCCCCTTCAGTTTTGGTTTTTCCTTGTCATTTCCTTTATTTAAAGAGGTGCTTGTGAAATGACAGTGGCCAGTTATTTGAGGTCCAGGGATATCGCCTCTCTCTATTGCTATAATCATCTCCCAGTACCAGATGATGATGGTTTTTTGTGCTGTGACTTCCAGCTGTTTCCCTTACTCAGCTTTGCTGCTGTTTTGCTTTGGATTCTGCAAGGTAAGAAGATTAAAATGTGTCGGAAACGAGGTTTCCAAAGGGTTTTGTGCCAAGTGGGAGTTTAAAGATGCCCTGCCTTGCACATTGGCAGATGTGAGAGTATCTTTTGTTCCACATGCATGGCAGTTTCACATGAGAGAAGTCTTTCTCTCCAGCGTTTTTGGCAGGTAGCTTGTTTTCCTTTAGAAGAACCTCCCCACCTACAAGCTGCTGCCACTTCTCCTTCCTATGCCTCAATCTGAACAAGATTTTATGAGCACCTGATTTATCTTTTGCTTCTTGGGGTTGTCCTGCTCCTCTCGGCATGGGGAAAAAAAAAAAAAAACAACAAACCAAAACACCAAACCAAAACCACCTCCCTGTCCTGAAAAAAAAACCTTTGGAGAACACAAAGCCTTCCCACTGTAGCAGGCTGACCTGTTTGGGTGTCCGATACCAGGGAAGTTAAATAAGACAGAATCTATTCTTTGGTGTTCTCCAGAAACCTTTTGATGTTCTTCTAGTTTCTCTTCTGAATGAATGGCACTTGCACGCTTGCCACGTTTGACATGAGCTGCAGCACGGCCAGCGAGCAACCTGGGGCCATCACCCGTGTGCCTTGCTAGTCAGAGGAGCACAGAGGGGTCCATGCCATCCGTGTGCCACTGAGCTCCATCGTGTCACCCTTGCCACCGCAGGAGGACCAGCCCAGGGAGAGGGTTGGTGGGTAACCCTGGCCACTCGCTGGTGGCTGTGAGCGTGGAGGGGAGGGTGCTCGGCAACGGTGGGTGCAGAACGTCGGCTTTGTCCACGGGACTGCTGTAATGAAGGTAGCAAAGTTGTGTGGACTTCTTCACTTGCTGGCCTCACCGCTTCACTCCCTTCCCCAGCAGCTGCGGCGTGCTGGCTGCCCAGCCTGGCAGTGGTTTATGGTTGCAAACCAAGCTGCAGCTCCTCTTCGTGCCCCCTCTAGGAAAAGAAATCCATCTACTTGCTAAGCAAATGAATAGGTAAACTTTTAATTAAGGTGTTGGGTGGCTGCCAGAGAGGAGCGTCCCAGGTCAGGGTAGGCCGTTGGTGTGCCGTGATCCCTGTCTGCGCGGCCCGTCACTGTTAAACAGCTGCTTCATCCCATGTGCGTTCATCAGTGGTGGGCAAACCCATCTGGGCATGTAACTTGTGTTTGCAGGAGCTGGGCTCCTTCATTTGGCCCTGGAGAGGTGAAGGAGGGTGTGCAGGTGAGGTGGCTCCAGGCTGCTCGTGGGGTGCCGGCTCCTTGGGCTCAGCAAAGTCATTGCGTTGCTGGAGGAGGAGCTGAGCGCTTTGATGTGTTTCCTTCTGCCCCCAGCTCAGGGTCGTTAGAGCTGCTCCCTGTGACAACTGCGGAGGTTATGCTGATTTGTCAGGTCTCTGATTTGAAAAGTCTGTTAAGTTGAGAGCTTCTTTACCTGGAATTTAAAAAGCTGGTTTTCATCAGTTTGGTCTATTTTTATCTCAGCCGACCGCGCCTGTTCCCATTCTCTCTGTTTCTGGATGGATGCATTTGACATCTGATGCTCAGACCTCCTTCCAGAATCTCACAAGAGATGGAGGAGGACCTCTATGAAGGAAGCGGGGGTCCTCTCTCCTCCCAGGGGCTGCCCTCAAAGCTGCTTCTTGTTTGGCATGCTTAATGCCACTCTTGTCTCCAGTATGGCTGTGTCAGAGGAGGTCACGTCTGTGGCCACCTTGTTTTTCTGGAGAAGATGCAGCCTTGAGCTGGCTGCTGCGATCTGAAGGGACAGTGCTGCTGAAAGCTGCTGAACGTGGATGAGTGTGTTGATCTTGCAGGAACATGGTAGCACTGAAGGTAGTGGAGCCTCTGAGGCTTTGGCGTGAGGAGGAGCCGCTGTGATTGCGGAGCACCATGGTGGTGCGATCTGGCAACCGGTACTGCTTAGTCTTGCAGGTTTTTTGAGGGGGATATGTGTCTCGGAGGGCTGGGAATGGGCCAAGGAGATGTGGCAGCTGGTGTGGGAGGATGAGAGGAGAGTCCAGTCCCTCTGCTGGTTGGGAGCTGACCTGGTTGTTTTGTGCTCCCCAGGATCGTGGCCTGCCGGGCAAACTGGAGCCCGTGTCGCCTGTGAGCCCTGCTCACCCCGACTCCGAGCTGGACCTGCTGCCGGCCCGGCTGTCAAAGGAGGAGCTCATTCAGAACATGGACCGTGTAGACCGCGAGATCACCATGGTGGAGCAGCAGATCTCCAAGCTGAAGAAGAAGCAGGTAAGAAACCGTGGTCCGGAGGGGAGCACGTGTCCTCACTTCTACGTGCTGCCGTACCCTCGTCGTTGCCCATGCCCATCCACAGAAGGGAAGTGGCAGTGCCAGTGCCCCCAGGATGGTCTGCGTCCCTGCTCCCTGTCATGACATGGGGCAGTTGCTGCTGTGCCAGCAGTCTGAGGGTTGGTAGTTGCAAGACGAGGGAGCTTTGGAAACCCAATTTGTGGGCTCTTTTGCATGTCAGAGCACCTTAAAAGGAGAAAAATCTGTCCTTGGTGACTTGTCTGCAGTCGTGCAAGCAGTCACGGCAGAGCTGGAGATGCAGCCTGGGTTGCCCGCGTCCTCCGCGCAAGGTCCTTTCTTTTTCCTTTCCAGCAATTGTCTCTCCACAGTGCTGTTGCTGCCACTATTGTAGTACTGGGCCCTTGAAAATGTTGCTGCGATGTCCTCATGGCTCTTCCTGAGCCTCCAGCCCTCTTCTCCGGGGCTTTGCAGCCATGAGCAGCGTCTGGTCCAGCTCCAGTCAGGGCTGTGGATTTGGGTCTGATCGTCTCGGTTCGTGCTGTACCCCTGCACAGGAGCGCTCCCCGGCAGGATCGCCTGCTCCATGTTCCCATGTGTACAATTACCATAAACCAATTAAGAGATTAATGTGACAAAACCTTGGAGGACATCTGTGAAAAAACCCGCAGACTTAAAAGCTTTTGCTTTCTAAAGCAAATCGCTTCTCTCTGCCTCTCCCTTACTGGTTGGCTTTTTCCTTTGCTTGGGGCCAGTTCCTAAACCTCCTCTGGTGGCTGCTAATCCCAGACTGTCCGAGAGGAGCAACCTCTCCTGAGGGGTGCACAGCAGGAATTTGGGAAGGGAGCAAAACCTCTACTTGGGCTGTCAGAGAGGGCAGCACTTCTCAGGGATGAGCATGCAGTTGACCTTGTTCCCCAGGAAGGTTTTGGTTTTGTTTTCAAACAATATGGTTTAATTAATTCAAAGGACATTTTTTGTCTTGCTTTTTGTCTGCAGAGGAATGGGAGTGCCTAGGGAGAGGGAGCCAGGGGTGGGCAGAAGCAGTGGTGCTGGGGGTGCGAGGAAGCAGTCCTGTGTGCCAGCGTGCAGGGGCCAAGGGAACATCTGGAGCGATGGAAACCACAGAGGTTCCTCTTGCTGGGTTTGGTGGGAGCTGGGTGAAGCCAACCCTTCCCTTCTCCCTCCTAGGAAGCTCAGATGAGATGTTGGTGTTCTCTCACACCTGGCAGTCTGGCTGCTGGTTCCATTTGAGGAAGGAGGTGCAAACTGTGATCGTTTCCCACTCTGGAGAAGGGCTTCCAGAGTGGGTGAAGGTCCTGCTTGCGGCAGCCAGGAGGACCGATAACTCTGCTGATCCATGGCCTGACGTTTTTCAGAGATTCTGAGGAGCTGCTATTGAAGCTGACGGGAGCAGCATGTGCTCCTTGCTCTTAAAATCAAGCTGTCCTTCCGTAAGGAAATGAATTTTTTTTTTTTTATTGTTGGCTGCTTGTTTGCTTTATTTCGTCCCTCTAAATGAATTTTATGATTCTTCCTCCCCACAGAAATGCTCTGCTGAGTGGGGAAGAAGGTGAAAGTGGTTGTTGGTAGTAAAAGCATCTTTTTTTTTTTTTTTTTTTTTTTTTTGGCACATGGTGGCAAAGTTGTTTGGTAGCAAATCCCGCCTCCCCCAACATGGCCTCCTTTCCCCTCCAGCAGGATCCTTCCCCAGCCTGGTCCCCTTGCAGAGCTGGCACATGTGGGAGGAAGCATTTTCGGGGGGGAGGTTCCTGTCTGAAATGCTCTGGGAACGTTTTGTCCATCTGTGCATCTGAGCTGCCAGCGCAGGAGAAAGATGAGCAAGGGAAAGCAATCAGCCTGAAACAGATACCGCTCCTGCAGGAGCAGGCGGCGGAGCAGGGGAGAAATTGTACGCAGCCGGAATATCCTAATGCTTTTCCGCTGTGTCGTTGGGAGGCCTTCTCGGGGTAATTAAATACGTTTGTGTGGAAAGGCTGTGCAAGAAAAACCCCAACCAGCCCCAGTCCACCATCTCTCTTTTTTTCCGGTTGTTCCAGAAATGGCAAGGAAAGCTCTGCCTGGACTTTGCAAGAAGCAAACGTCTTCAGCAAGCTGAGAAACCTTCCCCAAACCCTGTGCGCCCCTGGCAGAAGGCCACCTCCATCAGCCGTCCCCCGCTCATTCATGTGCCATATGCGCTTAAATCTCTTGCTGAGTCCTCTCTCCTCCTCTTCCTAACAGGGAAGGATAATCCTTATGCATTTATTCCTGGCAGCGCTACCGGGGATCTGAAGGAGAAATAAACTGCTGGGCTGTTCTCCGCAGTGATGCCTGAGCCTCCCTGGGCGCTGAGCTTGGCGAGGGCTCTGCGGGAGTACAACACTCCCACCTGGTGATGGAGGTGGAGCTGCCTGGGTGGAAGAGCTCCAGGGTTTGCCCCTTCCCTCTTTCTCCCGGTTGTTTCCTCTGTTCTCCTCCTAGCTCTTTGAAAGTGGTTTTCAGAGATGCCCTGTGGCGAAGCATCATGGTACGCAGGTGGTGGCTGCCCAACGCAAGGCAGTGTGGCAGCTGAGCGCGTATGATGACCTTGGCTTTCTCAGGCAGGTCTCTTCAGCGTGGCAGCTGGTACGTGCGGGGATGGGGTCTTTATGAAATGTCACCCACCTTCCCGCCAGCGCTGCAGGCTCCTGCGGCCCCTCTGCAGCCAAAGGGACCTGAGAGGGCACCTCCTTCACTTGGAAGTGGGTTGGTCTGTGGATGCGGTAGGAGCCAGGGCTGTGGCTGACGATGGCATCTTGCATCCCTTCAGCACTGCTGCGCTGCCTTTCGTTCGGGAGCGGAGGGGGCTTCAGGCAGCCGCTGCTGGGAGCAGGGAGGGGAGAGAGCGTGGAGCCGTCAAGACTCATCTCTCATCCCGCTTCTTTCCCGGTAAAGGTCGCCGGCCCAGCCTAGCTTTTGTGGCAGACCTTTAAGAAATCCGTTTTGTCCGTGTCTGGGAACCCTGACCTATTTTGCTTTGCCATTTTCCCCAGCTCCTGGGGAAGCTGTCAGGAGCTGAACCTGCTGCGGTCAGGTGTGCTGCCTGCAGACCCTGCGCGCGTCCTCACCGCTAGCGTCCGGTGCTTTAATAACCGAACAGCGTTACGCCACGGAGAGTGGAGTTTAATTCTCTGCTGTATTTCAACTATAATTAGATTTGTATTTTTCTTTTAACGAGCTGCTTTTAATGAGCCTCCACTTACTGGCAAGCTTTCATTTCCTGATACACCGTCACATCTTCTTGTCTGAAGTCACTTACAACACACCCGACCGCTTTGCGGAATTTTTGTGCGTTTCCAGAACAATAGAGCCAAGTTTCTGACTTTTTTTTTTTTTTTTTTTTTTCTCACCCAAATATTTTCCCCAAGAGAAGTTGAGGATTTAACTGATCCCTTTTGTGGCTCTTTCTTCGGAAGTTTTGAAGTTTATCACCTGAGAGCCAGGGTGTGTGATGGGGTGCTTTGGCTGATGTGAGGACACCGAGCAAGAGCGGGCAGGTGCCTGGAAGCGCTGCTGCTGCGGCTTAATTTAAGGAGTGTGAGTTTTCTCAGCCAAGCCAGTAGACCTGTCTGGGTGCGTAAGTGTTTTCTTGGACTGTGTCCTCCAGCCCTAGTGTTGCTGAAGGTGTTGTCAACAGGAGCAGAGATATCTGAAGGAGAAATAGGTGCCCACCACCTTCTTGGACCACCAGACACTGCCGTCCTTGGGAGAATGGTGGTGCGCTTGCCTCTGGTGCAAGCCGATTGCTCTCAATCCCAGCTGCATTTCATTCCTAGCAGGAGACTTGCCGGATTTTCCCTGTGCTTCAAGAGGGGATGCTTTAGCTGCAGGAAAAAAAAAAAACAACAAAGATTTGGAGATTCAGAGCCGAGCAGTGAAAAAATCATAGGCGCTTTTTGACAACCGCTCCCTCTCCCGTGCGTGTGCTGCCCCGCAGCTGCCGTGAGCGGCGTGAGCTCTCCCTCCTCGCAGGGAGCCGGAGGCCCCAGGAGGAGCCCGGAGGAATCTGTTATTTCCGCTTTTGGCTGAGCAGTTCCTCAAAATAACTGGAGGAGCTCAGATGTCTCCTCCTGCCTGGCACCCCTCAAGAGAGCCAGAGGTACAGGTTGTACATGAGACATTCCTGCTGATGGTGATGATGTTTGAAAGTGGTCTCTTAAATTGTTTACTTTATAATTAATGTTTGCCATGTCCTGAGCGACTTGCGGATGGGTGGGAACACGTTCAAAGATCAGTGATCTCTAAAAGTGTGTACGTGGACGTGCTCCCTTCTGCTTTGTCTCCCGTGCTAGCTTTGGGGCTGGGTGCATTTCACTGCGTGTGTGACGGGGACGTGGTGGACGTGCTCGTGGAGCAGCACTTGGGCTCCTGGATGTTCCTGCTGTGAGTAGGAGTGAAGATTGGGATGCGACGCAGACCTTGGGCTGTGCGTGTCCCAGCACGGGCAGACACATGGAGCAGGAGGGGACAGTGTGCTGTGTTTTTGCACACAGCTGCTGCACCTCAAAGCCTGGATACCGTGAAACGTGGAGCTGGGGCAATGCAGTAAAGACAGTAGGAAAGCAGAAGAGCCAACGGAGCTTCTCGGTGCTGTTGTCTCTGAGGGCAGGATGGCTGTCCATCCCTGCTGGGCTTTTTCTAGTTGGAGCCTGGACTTGGTGGTTTCTGCTCAGGGTAGCTTGTCTTGGGTGAAGGGAGGAGAGGAATGAGTCTCAAAGCCACCTTCCCAGGAGAGCACGATGGCTGGCAGCTGGAGAGTGGCTCATGCTGTGCTGGTCCCCTCAGCCACTCTTTGTGGTGTGTCCACGCTGCCGGCATTCGCAGCCTGAGTACTTGGCCTCTCTGTGGAGGCTCACCAAGAGGTATTTTGGTGCCCCACATCTGAGCACCGTGCTCTCCTCTGCAGGGAATTCTGTAGCTCTTGCTTGCCCTCTTGAGTGCTTTGCGTCTCTCACCTTGGCCGAGAGGGCTGCCACACGTCCCGTTGGGCTGATTCTCCCAGAGACATCAGCTTTCACGGTGCTGTTGCCTCCTCTGCTGTACTTACTGGCTCATCTGGCTCCACGGTGCAGGGGCAGCTGGTGCACAAGTCATTTTGTTGTGAACAGTCATCCCGGCGCGTCTCCTCCAACCACAGCGTCATCAGATAAAGCCGGAGGTGGAGAGCAGCCTTGCTGCTCACCCCTTGCTCCTCTACCACTCCCTGTAATGCAGAGGCAGGGAGCCAGGCTGGAGCTGCGGTTCCCTGTAAGGATTTCCAGTAAAATCATTATTTCTAGCCTCAAGCGCTCTCCAGGAGGCTTGTTCAAGGCAGGTCCTCATCCTCCACGCCTGAAAAGTACCCGACCCACCAGCGCGGGGCTGGATGTCTGGGGCAGGACAGCGCTGCGCTTGCGTGGCAGGGGATGTCACGTAGCTCTCCTCCCTCTCCCCATCCCTCCGTGGCCTGAGCCTGCCCACATCTTGCAGGAAGCCTTCTGCTATGGCGGTTTCTGTCTCGGTCACGGCACCACAGAGTCTTGTGTGGCCGGGGACGGCTGCGTTTCTCGCTGTGACTCACGCTCCTCCTCCCCCCTCTCCTTCCACAGCAACAGTTGGAGGAAGAAGCAGCCAAACCACCAGAGCCTGAGAAACCCATCTCTCCCCCTCCTATCGAGTCCAAGCATCGCAGCTTGGTGCAGATCATCTACGACGAGAACAGGGTGAGTCTGGAAATGATGGAAGCACAAACGTTGCGATTGTGCCGTGTTGCCCTGGCCGGGGACAAGGAGGTTGGTAAGGGGTAGGCGGGGGATTCCCTGGGGTGGAGGCTATGGGAGGTGGATGAATGAAGCCCTGTTGGGGACAGTGATGACAGGGCTGAGCCCTGAGGAGCTCGTTCTGCTGTATGGATTGAGCATAAACATCTTCTGAAGAACCTGCCCAGGCGGGTTTCCTGCGATCAGCCTTAGATTTGAAGTGTTCAGGAGATGCTTCAGAGCTCTGTCTGTTAAATAGCTTGTTCCATCCTCTTCCTCCTGGAGTGAATCTGGTAAAAGCTGCCTCAAAGAAGGGATTTTGGTGTGGTAGGGTGGCCTGCGTGGATGGAGGGGGACATCTGTGATGCTCCAGTACTGGCAGGCCAGCTACGAGCTCTCCTGGCTGCTCCTGAGCCCCCCAGGCAGGAGCAGAAAGGACGTGGATGCAGCCGTGGCTGGATCTGTGGGTATTTGAGGCTGTCAGTAGCATTAGCAAAGGTCAGACCGGCATCCCTGGCTCTGGATCTCTGCCTTGACCGCTCATTTGTTGCGCTCAGCCCTTGTCTGTAGTAGTAGCCTGAGGAGACACGAGTTTTGCTGCGTGCTTCGGAGTGATGCTAGGAAATTGGGCCCTTTGGTGGATAATCAAGCATATTCATTTTCATTTAGGTGTTGGATAAAAAGGATGATTTTGCATAAAGGAAAACTACCAGTCGCTAATTATTTTGAATTGCAAGGCCTGCGTTTTCACTAGGAACTGCAGAAATCCAGGTGCCTGGCTCCTAAAAAGAAAAAAAAAAAAACCCAAACCCAACAACGCATACTCTGTGCTCCCAGGCAGTGCCATTTTCCTGGTTTTCCTTTTTCCATCTGCTTCTCTCCCTGAGCAATAGGAAACCCAGTGCTGGCCTGGCCTGTTGTGCAGGCGAGTGAGGGCTGAGGTCGATGTGTTTGAAGCATTCGCAAGCTCCAGCTGGTGATGGCTTTACAGACACTGGGGGCAGGTGCCGAGTGTTCCTCAAAGCCGTTCTCTTTGTGCCCTCTCAGGGGTCTTGGGCTAGATGGCTTGTGCCTCCTGTGCAAGGGGTTAGGTCCAAAAAAAGGAGATATCAAACATTTACATTACACTGAGGGTTGTAGAGCACTGGAACGGGTTGCCCAGAGAGGTGGTGGATGCCCCATCCCTGGAAATGTTCAAGGCCAGGTTGGATGAGGCTCTGAGCAACCTGATGTAGTCAGGGATGTCCCTGCTCCCTGCAGGGGGGTTGGACTAGATGACCTTTGAAGGTCCCTTCCAACCCAAACCATTCTGTGATTCTATGATTCTTGAGCCGCTCCTCTTTGGACACTCCTGTGTACCTGGACCATGTTACGAGGGGAAGAAATGGGTGATGGTGCTGGGGCAGGAAGGAAAGGTGGTCTTCAGCCATTGCATCCACAACGGCCTGCGTCGTAGCAGTCCCCGTTAGCTGGACCTGGCTCAGGCCTGAGTGTCCTCTGTCACCTCTTGTCTCTGCCCATGCCAGCAACAGGGTCACCTTTTCCTTCCCCTCTCCCCGGGTGTCCCGTCTCCTCCTCCACAGCAGACACGATCGGCTCTTGAAGCCTCTGCTGCAGCTCAGGGCAGGCCGTCAGGGCTGCTGCACTGTCCCAGGACGTTGGTGAAGAGCGCGGAGAGCAAGTGTGGAGTTCTGCGTTGCTCCTTGAAAGTGCACGGCCGTTGTACCTGGGATGCTGTCACGTACAGAGCTGGTGGCATCCCTTTGTCAGCGTGCCCGACTTGGTTCCAGGTTACGCTGATCCTTGAAGCAAAGCACTCCTGGCAGCAACCTGGCTGTTAACGTTCGCCATAGGATGTTCTCGTTCCAGGTGGGCACTCAGCAAGCGAAGGTCGCATCTGACACCAAATGGCAGCGTAATTTCAAATCTGGATCTGTGTTTGTGTCTGCATGATCCCTGGGACGGGTAAATGATGATCCTTCCCCTGTTCTTGTAAAGTCCCCGTGCGAGTAGCATGTAAGCAAGCCTGTCTGTGGGTAGGAGACTCAAACCGAAGAACCCTTCCCTTTTCCTTGGTAGAAACCATAACAGGCTGGAGGGAAGTTCCTCCTTTGAAGAAGACGTGGTCTGTTAATGGGCAACGGAGAGTTGACAGAGCCTCGCTGGCTGGTTGTGATGGCCAGAGGCCGTGTGGTGAAAGGATCCTTTTAATTCCCGTCACACGGAGATGCCAAGCTGCAGGCTGCACGGGGAAGGGTGCGCCGAGCCTTGCCGCCAGCATTGCCTTTGGTGTGGCTCCAGTAACAAAGGTGGGATTCGGGATGCAATTGTCCTTCTCAAGGGCATCCCTGGACTCAGCTTTTGGCCTCTCACTTCTGTTGAACATGTTTGGGATGCCTTTCTGTGATGACCGCTCTTCCCCTTGAGCTGGGAGGAGGAAAACTGGAAGAGGAAAGGACGTAGGAGCAGCGACAGTTAAGACCATGGGTGGAAAAGAGCGGCTGGTGGTCAGAGGCTGAGTTGATTTCGGTGGGTTTGGTGGCAGCAGTCCTTCTGGGCAAACTCAGCCGCATCCGTAAGATGTGGGGAGAGCCCTGGGTGTGTGGGAAAAGTGGCTGTAATGGCTGCGGCGGGGCTCCGGCCTGCGGGGCAGCGCGTGAGGGGAGGAAAAGCCTGATTTACTCGCATCGCTCGGCTTGTGGCTGGCTGGAGGGAGGCAAGGCAGGGTAAGAAATGGAAATGAAAAGAGGATATTCAGGCCTCGGGAAGAGGCAGGAGACCAAAGCACCCCAGAAGAGCTGGCAAAGCCCGAAATGATCTTTAAAGAGCAATACTGTGGAAGGGGGAGAAAGCCAGCGCTTGTGCCGACGCCAGAGCAGGTGGGAGGCAGCGAGCTTTGTGGAGGGGCTGTCGCCTGGCTCTGCTTTAATTTTTCATGAACCATGGGTCTGTGCTTCGCTGAGCGGGCGAGTGCCGCCGTGCCCGTTCCCACCGCTCCTGCCAGGCTGGGCCGGAGTTGCACACTGCGTGCAGTTAGACACCAAACAAAGGAGAGACCCAAAACCGTCCCTGGGAGAGAGGAGGTTACGTGAGGACAGAGCAGCTAGAAACGCTGGAAAATCGAGTTAGCCAGCCATTCTGTGACCTACTTTCCTTTTGGCGATAGCCTGGCTTTGCAGGGGTGAATGGTTTCTAATTTTAGCGTATGGTTCATCAGGGACGTCTATAGATTTTCCTCACCACCGCGCTGGGTATGGAGGCATTGGGATGCAGGTCAGTGCTGGCCTGTATCAGATTTTCTCAGAATTCAAGTTTTCTGATGGTAAACACTCCTCATGCTGCTTTTCCCTCTTGTGACCTATTTAACACGTACAATTTGAAAATTTCCTTGGGCATCAGAGAGGATAATTGTGGAAAACATGACCTGTAATCCCCTCCTGCTACACTCTGCTGGACAAGTAATTGATTTCCAGAAAAAAAAAAAAATTGACTGTACAAATTCTACTGGGGAAGAATGGAGAGAAACTGCTCTTGACTGCAGCAAAATCCTGTACTGCAAAGCTGTGGTTTAGTTTGGGAAGGTTGGAGACTTGGTTTCTGGAGAAGTGGTTGATATTCTGCTGGTGATCACTGAGATCCAGGTGCCTCCTGCCCTGGATGTGTGCTGACCGGAGCCACTTTATCTTTTCTCCAAAAAAAAGCTGTGAAACTGCACCTGAAAAGGTACCTTTTGGGAAATATTTGCAGTATAACACAGAAAAACACACGTGCACGCCTCCAAGGCAGGATTTCAGCTGTGAGTGCAAACTGTACGATTTCTGAAAGGACGTGTGAGAATGGAAGGTAGCATTTTTGGTACAATCCATGGACTAAACTGAGAACCGACGGTGGGCAGCATTTTCAGAACCATCTGAGTCCTTTTCAAAAGTGCTTTTAGTCCTTGAAGGGACGGAGTGATGTTTGAAAGCAGTGATGGGTGCTAAAACGGCCGAGATGGTTCAGGAAGTGCGGTGGGAGCTCAGAGGAGCATTTTGGGTGCAGGGGTGCGGGACGGGGTGCGTTTGCCGGTCCCACCTCCGGGAGCCGGGTGCTGGCAGGGTGGTGCAGAGCTGCCTGGGGAAATCGGGCTGTGACGAGCATCTCAGTTGCTGCTAGAGGCTGACAGCGATGTAGGCCTTGGGGATCTCTGAAATTAAGCTGTGTGAGTGACCCTGGGTGGGGAAGCCGATCCCTGCTGGGTCTGGCACCCCCAAGGTAGAAGCTGTGTGGCACAGCCTACTTGTGGGCTTTAATTTGCCCCTCTGGGATCCGTTATTGTATTGAGAGAATTTAGCTGCCTTCACCTCAAATCCCCATAACCAGGACAGATCCTCCGTGCATGTTTTCAGCTGTGGCTTTATTCCGCTGGGATGTTCACGGAATTCCTTGCATCTGTCTTCCCCTGAAATTGATTGAGCACACCTGGGCTTGAAGATGGTTTTGTGCTTTAAGTGGAAATTTCCAGGTCCCTTGCTAAGCACAGGGAGGAGGGCAGTGTTGCCTTTGCTCCCAGTTGCTTCTCTGTGCCTTTTCCGGGACGTTGGGCTGGCTGAGCTCTCTCTGTCAGCGTGTCCTGGAGGATGCACCGCGGCCACCCTGGCCACGCCAGCAGCCCACTGGCGTGTGACTTTGCTGGGTGAATTCTCCTCCAAATCACCTGCGTGCCCAAAGTATCCATCAGCTACGCGGACATGCTTGTGCCTTGTCCGACTGTTGTGACGGCGGGGAGCCTGTGTGTACCCATCGCCGGATCCGGGTGGTTGAAGGCTCCGTGCAGACCTGCCGTGCATTGGAGCCAGGCTCGATTCCACCTCGGAGGCCAGCAGATGAAAAGCAGCCTCCATCCTTGTGTCAGACCTGTCCCTGCTGACAAGCACACGTCAGCTTTCCCCTGAAACATTGAGCTCGTTCATCAGAGAGGGAGAGGTTGCGTCAGGACACGATGCAACTTCGCCCTCCACCGCCGTGCCAGGGAGGGGACGCCGCGTGCTGCGACCCACCGCAGCGTGGCGAGGGCTGGGACGGGTCCCCCCGCATCGCCCCTGCACGCTGCGGACGCTGACGGCTTGTGGCCATGTGTGCCCATCCCTGCTCCGCTGTCAGCCCTCCGAAAAACCGGGTTTGATGCAGTGCAGGCAGTGGAAGCAGGCAGCAGCGTCTGCCTCGCTCTTGGGACTGAGCTGGTGGAAATCAATAAGATTAAATTTTAATTCGTTTTCTGTCTCAGTGCTTGTTCCTTCAAAAGGGCACAGCTATCTATCTGTAAATTCAGCATTACGCTGTAAAATTGGAATTCAAAGGATTGTTTTGAACTTTTTCCATCCCCTGCTGCTGGTGTGTGTGTGTGTGTTCCCAGCTATCCGCTTACCCTCTTCAAAACCCTCCATAAGGCATTCATGCCCCATCCGTAAATCAGAGAATAAATAAATGAACGCTTTTAGCATTGCAAAGTATCATCTAGCCGTTAACGGCACGAAGGCACCGAGCGTGACTCAGATCCCACAGGGTTTATGTCTGTGTAACTCTGATTTTCTATGAACTCCTGATTTACATTAGAAAGGGAAGAATCAGCCCTACATCGTCAGCATGGAGCGGGCACAGGCAAGAAAACCTTATCAATGAAACTGCTTTCCAGCATTAAATCTGCAGGTTTGTTTGTTTTTTTTCCAAATTGTAGTTTATGTAGTAGTTAGGGTGGGGGCATTTTGTATTTGGCTGCTGAAAGGGTCTTGTTCCTTTTGCTTTTGTTTCTAATAACTTTTGTTCTGAGGTTGCCACATCTTCACTGAGTGATGCAAAATGGGCTTTTGAATTGTCTGGAGGAAAACTGGAAAGGCCGGAGGTTAGATGCTATGAACACTTCTGCATGATAGCAAGTTTTCCAAAAAGATAAAATTGAAACGTTTAGCCTGGAGTAACTGAGAATCCTTTTGTGTTTTTCTCTGATTTTAAGGAATTGTTGTTGTTGTTGTTTTTTAAAATGGTCTTGATGTCTGTTTTTAATGTCTGCTTCAGGATCTGAAGTTCCCAGTAGGTGCGTTGACTTAGAAGCTTTGTCTGTCGCTAACTCAGACCAGATAATGCCGTGTCCCGTGTTTTCAGGCCCTGCGAGTGAGGATGAGGAATGCAGAGAACCCAAATCTGTTGGAGGGAGGAAGGTCGACCCTGTGGCACGGCTTGGGTTGAGTGACCGGAGCTTTTCCGTAATGGCTCCAGTGCTGAGACTTTGATTTCTGAAAGCCTGCTGTGCAATGCCAGTGTTTGCAGCAGTTCTGCAAAATGGTCAATAATGGTTTGCAACGGTAAAGCCTCGTTAGCACCTTGCTTTAGAATTAATGTCCTTAATTGGCCGCGTAACCTTGCAGACAGCAGAGCGTGATGTGAGGTCTGTGTGTGAGTGGAAACCCAGCTACAACAAGGGATTCGCTCCACGGCTGTGGGTGGAGGACAAATGTTCTGGTTTTGTTTAGTGAGCGGAGGGCCTAAGGTGGTAGACAGAAAGTGGCCAGCAATGACTAGCCAGAGCTGGAGACCAGCAAGCAACCAAAGTCACTCAGCTGGTCGCGCTCCACACAGGATAGGCAGGAGCTGGTATTTACACACGGCTTCCGCATGACCCGTTTCCTCACTTTTCTTACTTATTTGTGATTAGTCATTCGTCACCACCACTGCATGCATCTGCCGGCCCAAGCTTCAGGGATGGGGGTCTGTCCCCACCGGTGTGGTGGGGAGAAGGTGGCTCCAGCCAAGCGCAGGGAGGTGGGGGACGGTGCAGGGCAGTCGCGTCCCATGGGCACCGCTGGAGAGCATCAGCCCCTGGGTAGGGAGAGAGGAGCCTGGCACGTACTGCCGAGGCTGACTGATTGGGGTTCATGGAGAGCCCGGAAGGCAGCAAGCATCCTTGGCCTTCCGTGGTTGGAAGCACCAGTGGTGGCCATCCCTGCCAGCTGTGAGAGCTGGGGAGGGAAGAGCGTTGCTTTCCCTTCCCACGGCACCGGGGCTCATCCCACCCGCTTTGTGGGGAGAGCAGCGAATGGCTGGGGTGGTTTGGCTCTTGGAGAGAGGATGCTGAGGTTTAAAGGGAAAAAAATCAGTGCTCGTGGCCGTAGGAATGAACACCTTTCCCTGGGAAAGCAGCACTGCCAGCCCGGGGTTTGGTCCCGGCAGATCTGGGCACAGAGACGGTGCCTTTAAACCCCCCCAGGCAGTTTGCTTTTCTGCTTCGTGTAGCACTGTGTCTTGCCTGAGAGTTTCCGGGATTTCTGTTGACTTCAGCCATGCTTTTCCCAAATTTCATTTTAAGCAAAGCCCAACTCTAGCCTACCTCTTTGCCATGCCACTCCTGCAGCTCCACCTGCCCCCGGGCCACCCTGCTGCCGGGACAGGAATTTTTCCCAGGGCTGCTCCGTGCACAGCTCTCCTGCCTCTTGAAGGGCTTTGCTTATCTCCATGTGGGACATGCCTGCTCCCAAGGAGAAACCCTTCCGTTCCCCAGCGCTGCTGCCCGGGGGCTGCTATAAATAACCCCGGGAGCACAGTTCAGCTGCGGCGGCTCTGCGCTGCGTGGAGCGATGGCTGGAGCCAGGCCAAGAAAATGCCACCTCCTAATTTCAGATCCACTTTCTCAGAATAACTCTTGTGTTTCCTTCTCTTCTATTTTTAAACTTCGCTTTAAGAGGAGCCCACGCGAAATCCCAGACTCTCCCTCCTCTGGTTCCTCTGCCTCGCGGGGTCGGCTCGTCATCCCCACGGGAGCTCGCGTGGCCAGGAAGTTGCTCTCCTACCCTTTTCCCCCTCCTGAGCCTATTTTAAGTTTCTTCAAAGAAAAAAACAGAGCTGGAGTTTGCTTTGGAAGCCAAATGCTTTTTACGCGAGAATGGAGATTTTCGTAGTCTGCAGGGAGGTTTTTGTTCTTGGCAGAGAGATCTTTAGCTCCAGGCCTGTTGGAGGAGCGTGAGGTGGGGTAAGAACGTGATGTCCTCAGGTGTGGTTGGCCTGCCTGTGCCCCCACCCATGGGGAGGGAGGGTTTTGAGGGGCAGATGCTGCTATTTGCTGCATCTGCGGGTCCCCTTTTGCATCTGTGGACCCACAGTGGCACAGATCAGTGTTTGCAGTTTGAGCTGCCGTGATCCCTCTGAAAACGCACGTGGAGGACTAGAATGTGATGGGCTTCACCTCTTTGTCTGAGTCATGCTGAAACGCGCTCCGGAGGATGCGCCGCTGCCCTCGGAAGCGCTCGTGGTTTGCTCGTGCTGGTGCCAAACCCAGAGCCGCTCTACCAGAGCAAAGCAGCTCTGATGGTAAATGAGAGAAAATTCAGCTTTGGGGCTTCAGTCCCTCTGCCAGCGCCGCTGCGCCCAGCAATCTCTCAGGACTCTGTACCGAATTGGGAAAAGGGGTCTGCGGAGCTGCAGAAGGACTAGAAAATCAGTGGGAATTTTCGTGCATCTCCCCAGAAGCAATGGCTAGATTTGCTTCCTGATACATTTCTTTCTGTTAAATAACAGGGATTGCAGGCACGGATGGGGTTATTCAGCAGATGTAGGATGAACCCACTGCTCTCCTTCTGCAGGGCCAGTCACTAAATGTGCTCGTAACAAAATCAGTGTTGGAACTGAGTCTTTGGTAGCCGTGCCATTGGAAAGGGAAGGATTTAACAGGGCTCCCAGTGCTGTTCAATAAAGGTCCCACAGCTGTGGAGTGAGCTGGGGGCTGCCCTTGCATGTAAATGGTTTGAGGTTTGCCTAAATTTCCAGCCAGGCTTCTGGCTGGCTGTGTCCCCAGGCGGGAGTGAGTCCCCTGTGTCCGTCCCTTGGAATGAGCCTCAGCGTGGTGGGAGCCTTCTGCTGGGTTTAATACATCCGTCCCAGTCCTGCCGCCAGCCCTCACCTCGGTCTGCGCGGCCTTTCAGACAGCTCGTTACGGCTCTGCTGCCATCTGATAAATGCAGCAAGGAGCCGCAGCGATTACAGTGGGTGTCAAGCGTTAATTGGGCAGCTTTCAAGATACAGGCATTTCTTTGTGTACGTACGAAGATATGACGTGCTCAGAATAGCTTCCCCTCCTGATCTTTCGTTCTGGAGACGTGTGTATTATAGCTGGTTAATGCAAGACAAATTATGTCATTCTTCTTGATTCGCCACATGTCCTGCCGGTGGTGATTTGCCTCTGGGTTGTCTCATTAAGTTGTCTAAACATGGCAAATGCAGCAGCTGAACGTACTCAGCTCTTTCTCCCTGTTAATCGCATTGTACACGCAAGCCTGCAGCATCATGGATTCCTGGCTGTGCCATCCGCTGCTGCCGGGGCATCTTTCACCAGTGCTGGTGCCCAGGAGAATGGGCCTTTGGTGGGACCAGCTGCCTGGAGCTGGGGCTGCAGTCTTCTACCCAGTTATGCTGTCTGCAATTAATCAGTTTGCTGATTTTTGTCCTGGGTACGCATCACAAAAAATTTGGGTAAGGTGATGCTTCTTTGCTCACTGTCAAATCACCATTTTAGCACCAGATGCAGAGTATTTAGCAACAGTTCTAATGATCCCCCACTGAAAATCTTACCCCTTGGTTTTAGTTGATTGACTTCTGAATGCCATGGTTCTGATGTTCTCCAAGGTCAGCAGATTGTATAGCTCGTGGAAACCAAAATACTGAGCTCTGGCTGGGAGTCCTCTGTCATGCTATGAGTATTTCCAAGGGATGAGTCCCTGGGCAGACCTGGCTTGTTCCCGTGAATGGAGTCGGCTGCGCAGCAGGGGAGATGCTTAATGCTTCTGGGGGAGCTGGGCTGAGCTGTGCAGCTCCTGGGTTTCTCACCTGGGCTGCGTTTGCTGGGGTTGGATTCCCCCATCATCAGCTGGATCATCCTTGAGGATGGCAGGGCTGGGTGCTGCACAGCTGGGGCTCTCTGTCTTCGTGAGCCTGGTGGGAAATCCCTTTCCAGGGAAGGGGTCTCGTGTGGAAGAGGCATGCACGCTGTAGCAGATGTGGTGTTTTATGAGTGGTCGGTACGTGTCTGTTATCGTTCAGGCCGTGTGTTACACCCCGTTGCTCTAAAGTGTTGTCAGCGCTGCAGTTTGCAGATAGGTCCTGGTGCCAGGGATCACTTTGCTTCCCCTGTGGGTCAGGTGGGGACAGTCCCTTCCTTCCCCTGTGTGGCAAGAAACCACGGAGGACACGTAACATGGTACCTTGACATAAAGCTGGTTTTCCGTGGGGGTTTGCTGGCCCTGCGGTCACCTGCAGCTGTCACCTCCTGAGCCTAAATCGGCAGCGGTGTGGCGTAGGAGAAGGGTTGGAGCAGTTTATTGCAGCACAGAAAATGTAATTGCCACATGTAAACACATGGCTCCTTTCCCTGGAATCCGAGCCCCGAGTGAGGGCAGGCGCTTCCTTCTGTCGCAGCTGTTTCCCGGCATTTCCCGGACTTTGTTCCAGGAGGCTCTCACTCTCCAAAGACCCATCTCCATTGCTGGGATCGCTGCACTTTCCCTGTGGTCCCTTGCTGCCGGTCCGGCACCGGACAGGAGCACAGCGTGCACTGAGCAGCACACTGGTAACGTGGGATCCAGGCACTGGGTGACTGCCGCGCCTGTGCACGTCCCCGAGGGCTGCCGAAAGCGCTGGGGACACCTCCCTGCCTGTGGTGGCCCTGGGATGGAGCAGGGACTTGGAACAGGCCGGAGGGGCAGAGCAGCTTGCTGGGACGGGCTCCGACTGCATTTCAGGCTGTGCTACGGCGTCGCTAGCTGTCCTGCTTCTGTCTGTGCGTGGGGCCTTGCCTGTTGAGGTACATGCAACGATCATGACATCTGTGAACCCCAAGGTCCATCTGTGAACCCCGATGTCCGCTGCACAGGAGCGCTGTGGGTGAACAGGCAGGGATGCGTTAATGGCGGGCCTGCTGCGTGCATTGTCCCAACGCATGGGGACGGCATCGGAGCAGGCACACTTCATGGTTACATCTCTCCTGGCATTCTTGAAGTCACTTCTAAATTGCCAAAAAAAAAAAAAAAAGCCTTGTGTTCTCCTGAGCATGTAGTAAATAGAAGAGCTGGAGAAGCGTCCTGGCGGCCGTGTTGCGGTGAGGCACCTGGCGTGGGTTTCGCAGCCGGGCCGGGGCTGTTTCGCCGAGGCCCTGAGCTCGGCTGCGGGCAGGGTGACTCATGCAGCTGCTCCCAGGCCAAGTCTGCAAAAGTGTGCGCTGGCAGATCAGACTGCGTGGGTGTGCAAAGCCCCGGCGAGGAGCTTGCACACCTACCAGCTGCGTCGACACTCCTGAGGACTGGCTGGCAGCGGGCGGGTAGGTGAAGCTTTTGGAAACCCACTGAGAGGGGCGGACGCGGGGGTAAGTTGGCAGCATGATGTGCCAGCTTTTGGTGGGGCATCCCCTGCACTGAGACCTTGCGAAAAACTCATCCCGCTGTGAGCCAGCGTGAAGGTGGGAGGTGCTGGAGAGCAGCGTGAGCCAGACCCCCGGAGCCGAAATACCTTCCCTGCCCCAGGGTGGGGGTCTGCACCCGGGGTTTGCCAAAGCCCCACTGCCTCTGCCCTCCCCAGCCCTGGGGCTCAGCTCCCACCCTGCAGCCCCAACGGGTTAAAATGTTGAATGTGCTTCAAAAAAGGTGTTTCCTGTCCTCCCTGTCCACCCCCCTCCTGTTAAAAACCTGGGGAAACTCAGCTCTGCCCACTGCTCCTTCACCCCCATTTTAGGCAGCTGTGGATTTTCTCTCCCTGCTCCCCCAAAATAGCTAAAACTGCCTATTTTACTGAACAAACGACTCCAAAAATCCGTCTCCTCGCCTCCCTCGCTGCCGGGTGTTAGGTTTTATTGTCCCAGCCGCGTAGCTTGTCGGCAGCATGCAGCGATCTGGATTTATCGAACTGTCTATAACCCCTGCGGAAAAGCCCGGCTTTGCGAGGAAGTGCTGTTTTACTGAAAATGTCATCTTTTATTTAGACTCCTCCTGCAACCAACCCATGTCTCTTTTTTTCAGGCCTGTTTAATTAGTAAGCACTGCGCAGCCCCGACACGTGTTCCTGGGTCGTTTTTTTTCTCTAATAAGCACGAGGTGGCTTGGCCCGGGGCGGGGAGGGGGCAGAGAAGGGCTGCTCTGCGCCGGAGAGGGGAGGGAAGCGAGAGCGAGACAGGAGCCAAGGGCAGCTCACATCTAATGATCACATGCTTGCGAAGCGATGAATCCTAGAAAGGGCATTTCTCTGCGCGCGCTGGCTTGCCCGCCCTCCTCCTTCTCGCATGGCAGCTGTGCGGAGGTAACGGGTGCGATCCCCCCCGCCTGGCACCCGGAGGGGTCGGGGATTTGGGTCACTTCCCGATGGCGTTAAAGTCCTGATAACTGGAGTGCTGGACCCTTCGTCTTGGGGCTTTCCAGGTCCTGAGGCCGAGCCGAACCTTTCCAGCTGCTTTCAGGCAAGGATGGGATTTGTGGCGGCTCTGTGGGCATTTGGGAAGAGGGTTTTAGCACAGCAAGGGGAGCTGGAGCTCTGGCTGCGACCATAACACATGGCAGAAATAACTTTTCTTCTCCTTCTCCCCTTTTCTCCCTGCAGAAGAAGGCAGAGGCTGCCCACCGGATCCTGGAAGGACTGGGTCCTCAGGTGGAACTGGTGAGTGTTACCTCTCGCTGCAGGGAGCGGGAGCCGGGCCAGGTTTGGAGAGGTACCCTGCATGTGCGCTGAAGCCATCAGAAGGAAGCGTGCTCCTGGCAGGGGACCAAGACAGGAAGCGGAGTGACTGAGATGGGTACTGAAACACAGGCAGACACACACACAGCCCTCCTCAGAGAGCTTAACCCTTCGGCTCCTTCCTCACGCGCTGCAGTGGAGCTGGGTGCTGGAAGGGGCTCCAGCCTCCTGGTGCTGGGGAGAGGGATGGGTGCTGGGACCGCTGTCCTCCCACCCGCTCTGCTACACAGGACGTGCACCCATCCTATTTCTGTCTCCTTCGTGCACAGGGAGGCTGAGAAAACCAGCTTTCAATAAATTGTCAATTTTGGGCTTCCCCCCTTCATCCAGCAAAATGTAGTTGTAAGCCAAGTGACTGATTGCTGGAGGGGTGGCTGAAAACAACCTCTGAGGAACTGGATCCTGGAAAAGGGTGCTGGGAGAAGGTGTGTCTGCGGTGATGCTGCTGGAATGATCGGAGGGGCTGGATGTGGTCTGACGGAGCAGCTCGTGCTCTGCGCCGTGGCGGAGGGTGGGAGCGGGCAGCGCGCAGTCCTCAGCAGCTGTGATTCGGCCTTGCCTCGTGGAGGTGGTACTCATCACCGTCTTCCCCGGGTGCGTAAGGGAGAGGTCACAAGGGATTTAGCGCTCGCTGCTACGTGTCGAAGCCTGCTTCCTTGTTTGGGGAGGCAGCGCTCGTTATTTTTCCTTTGAGTCACCAGGGTCAAACCCTTTGCTCTTTCTGCTCTAAAGTTTGGCAGTGCCTGGGGTTGGTCCTCCCTCATCCAAAAGATGCTGCATTTCCTTCCTTCCTCCACTCCCCTGTGGTGGTGTTTTTTTTTTTTTTTTTTTTTCTCCTTTTTTTCCTTTGTTGATGCTTTCCCCTTGGGTGCTGACACTGCACAGCGGGGAACTACAGGCCGGTGCAAACTTTCCCGCTGTCTCCCTGCCTTCTCCTCAGAGGGCGGGGGAAACCTCTGCTGAGAAAACCCTGCAAAGCCCCGGTTGGGCTTGGCGTGCTACGCGCAGGCTGTCTCATCCGTCTGCTTCCTACGGCCCCAGCCCCCGTGCCATGTCAGGCAGAACAGCACCCGGGACCTGCCAACGGCTCTGAGAGATGAGATGAATAGTCAGGTCTTCTTCTGAGTTGGAAAGGAAGCAACTCCAGGAAGGGAGAGCAGCTCTGCCCGGCGTGCACGCCTGCTCCGCTGTGTCACACCGGGAGCTGCTGCAGCCCGGAGGTCTCTTGCAGGGGAGGTTGCGGCAGCCCCGTGCTGATTCTGTGCAAAACCTCTGCAAGGAGCGGTGGTGGCTGTCACCCCAGTGCAGGGCTTGGATTGCTGTCTGCTCAGGCTGCTGACGTGTTGGTTATTCAGAGAGCTCGGGTTATTGCATTTGCAGCAGCGATGGTGATGGATACATGTCAGCTCAGCAGCCAGGTGGCTTGCCAGGGGCTGGTGGTGCGAGGCAAGAGGTCACGATGGAAATCAGTCACGGCGGAGAGAGGCCAGAGGTGACCGCAGCGTTGGCAAACGGCAACCGCAAGCAGGATGAGGTGGTATGAGGTCCTGGGTGCTGCTGGCAGCACGGAGCCGGGGGCTGCATCCTTGGCTCGTGTGGTGTTAACGGGCTGAGGGGCCGTGGTGGGGCTCTGCCTTCTGTCCTGCTGGCAGCAGGTTGCTCCAAGGGGTTTGTGTTTGAGCGAAGAAAGAAATCTTAGTGCTGGAGCAAACTGATGGGCTTGTTGAGGCTGCTGTAGCATTAGCTGGAAGGAGGGGTTTTGTGAATGACCCAGTATAGCCTAAATAGGGATTTACTCAGAAATTTTGGGTCTGTGTCATGGATCTCCCATCAAGTTGGAAGCTGCTGGGAGATGGCTCAGCTCTGGTAGGAAACTCTAATTCCCGACTTTGGTTTTTTAAACAGCTCCCTCTGAGCTTTCAGACTTACAGACTCTTCTCTGAAACTGGTGTCCTTGGATTGCCCATCTCAAGGAAGCAGCACGTGGTTGTTTCTGGTTCCTGGCTCCTTGTGGCTTTGACCTTACAAGGCCTGGCCCTGCACTTTGTAGCTTAGAGGTGTGGTTCGTGTCTGATCCTCTTCCGAGGATCCTTGGTTTTGTGCTCCTGGGACATTAAACGTGCAGAGTTGTCCCCAAATCCCTTTGCACATTACTTCTTGCTGGTGCCTCTCCATCTTGTCAGCTGGGGTTTGGGGTGGCCCTGCACATCTTCCCTGGCCCCCACGTGAGCCCCAGCCGACGCCCAACACACCAGTGTGCTGCGTGGTCACGGCTGCTGCCCTCCCCTCTGCTCCCGGTCCCTGCAGTGGAAATCGCTCCTGCCCAGGGATCCTCGGGAAGCAGGGATGGAGTTGAGGTCCCAGGAAGCTGACACTCCCTCGAGGTCAGGAGGAGGTTGTGATTCAGTAGCCAAGACTCTGCTCACTTCATCCCTGCAGTGTAGCAGGACCATTTTAAAAGTAACCCTGTGTTTTCCCCAAGGAGCAATGTCATTGAGATGTGACGCCTGAACGCTGTGGTGGCCAGGAAGCAATTGAGACCTTCAATTCTGTTCTACTTTTAAAGAGCTTTCAATAAATCCAAGGTTTTTCCAGTAATAGCTTTGCATTGCAATTATGTTTTTCTTAAATGTCATCCCCCAGAGAAATGCATTACGTGTCCCTTACCCTGGAGAAGCACTGTGGATGTTTTGAACACGTCACCTTGCCCATCTGACCTGTCGGCTTTACTTTTGCTTACTCATGGAGAAAGTTGTGATTCTGTGCAGGTTGTGGCCAGCTCTGAGGGAAGATGCTGTTCCTCAGTCCTTGCCTGTTAAAACAAAGCTTCTTTATCTGCTCCATGAGGATGAGTTCTCTGTGGGGTAGGCAGAACTGGTCTCCTGAGCTTGCTCCACTGCGTGGGCTGAGGTGCAGTGCCACGGCTGTTGTGCAGACAGAAATCTCTTTGAGATGTTGGTGTCACGTGGACCTTGATTTTGGGTCCCAGTGTTTCTTCTTTCTGAATGTTTAGGCATTTATTTTCAAGTGATGTGTTCCAGTGCTTGTCTGTTGACACTTCAGTTTGCTGACTAAGAATTTAAGCGGCTCTTTATATCGTAGATGAGTAGTAGTGGAAAAGAATCAGCAGCCTTTGGAGAGCTGGGTGGCCTCAGGGTATCCGTGATGTCTGCGCGCACAGGAGCGTCTTCTGACCCATGCACAAACCAAAACATTTACTCCACTGCCTCCTCCCAGAGGAAGGTCTCTGCGGTTCGCCACATGCTAGCGTATTTGCTTTGATTTTTATGAGCTCAGAGAGGAGACAGGCGCTTTTATTTATCAGTATTTCCAGTTCCTGCAATCCTCTTCCAAGAGGCAGTCGCTGGTCAAGGCCGCCTAGAGGTTCCTCCAGTTGAGCCTTTCCAGGGTGACTGTGGACGTGATGCTCCAGAGCCGTGGCTTGATTTCTTCTCCCCATGGAGCAGACCTGCCTCTCTGGAGCTGCGTGATGAGATGGATGTCTGTGTTCCTCTGAGCCTTCCAAGCGTGAAGTGCACAGCCAGCTCTGAGCCTGGAGTTGGACCAGCAGATCTAAGGGGACTCGTGGTAGAAATAGCACTGGGGAAGGGACACCGCCAAGAACAGGTCTCCTTCTGGGGGACCTGCTTGTCCCTCTTGCCATGTCTGTCTGCCTGGGTTCATTTGCGTGCCTCTTCCATGTGGGGATTTCCTGGGCTCTTCCTGCTGAGAGGGACGCATCAAAGGGCAGCCAGAAAAAAAGCTGATACCTGCTGGTGCCGAGATGCTGTGGTGATGGGCTGCAGGGAGGACGGAGAGCGACATATGATGATCTCCCTTCTGAGCAAGTCAATGTGGCTGTCCCGGTGTGTGGCAGGGGAGAGGTGAGGTGGTATCTGTGTTTTACAGGGCAGTAGAGACAGGCTGGCTGTGTGGAAAAACAAGCTTCTGTGCCAAGTACCTGTGATGGTGATGGGAAAATATCGTGGAGGAGGTGAGAATAACACCTTCTCCAGACTGGAGAAGCAGGGGACCCACCTGTGTTTGCAGATATTGTCCTTTTCAGTGCTGCTCACCTGGTTGAGCAGATGTTCAGCAGATGTTTTGCTGTTCTCCTGTGTTTAATCTTTAAGAAATTGAGTGGATCCAGAGTGCAGCCTCAGACATACGACCACAGGAGGAAGGTGAGCTGGTTCATATGTAGCTGGTTCATATGGCCAGGATGGTACCTTCAACCAGGACCTTCAGCCATCACGTGTCCTCCTGCCTGTGTTTAGCCACAGATGTTGGGTTGTTCACAACTGGTTCGGTGAAAGTTTGTGGATGAGCCGCTTAAAAACTTGGACGATGTTTCTGTGGTTAGGCAGGAGCTGTGCTCATTAGATGGCCAGTTGCCATGTGCCATTAGATGGTTGGGCCATGGCAAGCTTTGATTAGCACAGTCTGGGACGTGTTCATGCTAGCTTAGCTGATGACTGGCAAAGCATTGAAGGGCTTGATTCTGAGCACCCTGTCAGCCTGCCTATGTGGACACAACTGGTGGTAGCTCCTGAGCATGGCCTGAGCTTTTAATCGCTATGGGTGGGATCTAGCGTGGTCGCTGTGGCTTCCCTCCCTTCCAAAGGTGAGAGCCTGGAGTTGTGGCAGGTTCCCCAAGGGTACATCACCTTGCAGATGGGAAGGGAGAGCCAGTGAGGGCAGTGACCAGGGGTGGATCCAGCTCTCCCGACTCCCCAGGGAGGGCCCTGGCACGTCCCCACTGAGGGTGCGGGGCGCAGAGCAGCCCAGTGATGGGTGCTCACATCTGGTGTTGGAGATGGCCACGCTCACTGGGCTCTCCAAAGGGCAACCCTGGGCAAAACACTTGTCCTGCCAGAGCCCAGTGCCCCTCCTGAGGGATGGACAAGAGCATTGCTCTGCAGATGGGTGCTGGGGGGCTCTGGCAACTTGCCCAGGTGGCCCACTCACCCTCAGCATTGCTGGAAACCATGGGAGTGAAGCCTTGCCCTGCCTGCGGTTGCCTGTGCTTGACTCCCGGGGAGAGCTCAGGCAGGCTTTTGCCGTGTAGACATAACAATTTGCAGCACACGGGCTGTCTATCCCCGCTCCCCGAGCCCCCCCGTTCCCCTCGCCTCCCCCGTGTCGTATGTTCCAAAGCGCACTGCGTTTTTTCAATCGGTGAATAACAACCGCGTACTCCGCCGTGCTGTGTTTATGTGGATTACGTCGCAAATTGCTGCTTCGGAGCCAGCTCGCTTGAGCGCTGCCTGCCCTCCCACGGGCTGCGCTGGGATGCACCGGGACTCGAGCGGCGCTGCTGGGAGCCAGCACCCTCCAGTACGGCTGGGGAGCGGGGCTGGGGGTGACAGGCAGGCTGGGGGTGTGGGGACGGGCGCCTGGGCTGGCGTGGGGAGATGGGAGCCTGCACCAAGGCAGCAGCGCTTCTGATGGGTTTAAGTTTCGAAATGTCAGACTGTACCATTTATGCCTTCATCTTTCTTATTTATTTCAGCCATTATACAACCAGCCTTCAGACACCAGGCAATACCATGAAAACATTAAAATGTAAGTACGCGGCAATAAAGGCTCTGTTAAATGTCAGGCTGGGCGTTAGGCTGGAGCGGGAGGGGTGCTCAGCGGCTCCCAGACCCCGATGAGAGCTGCCAGGGAACAGCGAGTGCCCTTGCCGAGCTGGTGTTTGCTGCTCCAGGTGCCTGAAGCACAAACCAGCCCAGCAGCTGGGAGCCGTCGCTTCAGACAGATGCTGAAGGGGCCGTTTGATTTTCGTCGGGGAGAGGGTGGACGTGGGTCCTGGCCGGTGTCCTGGTGTTTTCCCCGAGCACGCTCACCTTGAGCGCTTTCTGCGTTTCACGTATGCTGAAGTACGAAATCAGGTGCCAGCGTGTCTGTGTGTGTTTGCGTGCAGGAAAGATGAGGTAAAATGAAAAGTTGCAATTACAATTAGATTTTCCTGAAGCACCTCTTGAATGTCTAATAACAACTGGTTATTTCAAAGATACTTTACCGAGGCTTAGCAATCATCTCATTTGAATTATCACCTCGGTACACGATTTAATCATCAACCTGCGTTTAATAACCACAGTGACTTCCTGAACACAGAAGAAGCGTAACAGATAATGAGAATGGCGATGATTGTGATTAGCGTTGGAAATTTAAATAGTCCAGCCAGATCTGAAACTTTTATCTGGCTTGAATGAACCGATGATTGCTCTGAGCTGCCTGCAGCGTGTCTATTTTGGTGCGGGCTCGGTCAGCTGGCGATAATAATCTTTAATGATTTATTAACAGAAGTTAATAATCTTTTGCTTTTCAGTGGTGTGTTAATTGATGCCGGGGGGATTCTAGGGAAAGAGTTAACGTACCGCCTCTGTTCTGCTCCTCGGCAGGGGAGCGCGGTAGGCGCTGGTGGTGCTGTCAGTCCCCAAGGGCTGCGGGGAGGAGGAGGAGAGTTTGGTGATGTGTCCCCGCTGCTTGACACCCGGCCTCGCTCGGTTCCTGCTCCACCCAAGGCTTCCTGTGTTATCCGGGCAGCACGCTCGCTGTAGAATGTCCAGACCCCAGAGTCACCCGGAGCCCAGCAGGTCCCCGAGCGGCCTCGCTGCCAGCACTGGGTACCGGCACCCCAAATGCGAGGGTCGTGTTCGGGTGCTGGGTGTTGGCCTGAGCGCGGGGAACAAACCCAAGGCGCTGCTGTGCCGTGCGCCTCTGAGGTCGGGGAGCATCCTCTCCTGGTGGTGGGTGGGGAGGATGGAGAAGGCTTCCGCAGGGAGGGAAAGCAGATGGAGAAATCACTGGGAAACGATTGCTTTTCCTGCAGCTGAGAACTTCCAACAGCTTTTTGCATCCGGACGTTTCCTTTGTGCCTTGTGTTGGTGATGCATTTACCCGTGGTCCTTCAAGCTTGGCAGACATCGCCGTGAGTCTTTGGCCCCAGGATTTTAACATGTGTGTGCTTGGCCTGGGTCTTCTGTCATCTCAGCCCTCTGGCTGTTGTCCTCGGTGGACGTGCCACCTGCAAAGGCAGCTCTGAGGGGCGGGCAGACCTGTGCCTGCCATGCTGGCTGCCTCCCCCAGGTGTGCTTTTCTAGCTGCAAAGATGTAAAAAAAAAAAAAAGCAAACAAAACCAGAGCCACCCCCTCCAGTTCACTGATTCAACGCAGGACTAATGAAGTAGGTGACGATTTTACTCTTGGGAGAGGTGATGATGCCTGGCAGCGGGTCCGTGCTCCCCGTGGGCTTGCAGCCTCCCACTTTTGGAAGTCTCTTGCTGTCACTTCAGGGGGTTGGTGGCTATACAACCATCTTGTATGGCATCAAGTGCCGGCCCAAGGATGTGCTCTCCATGTTGCTAGTTGTGACTGACCCCTGGCACTGGTGGCACATGGCAGTCACCGTCTCTCAGGGTCCCCTGAGCCGTGTTTCCTCTTGAAGGGCACCACGACCATCGCAAGCGGGCGCTGAAGGTGGCCGTTTCAAGCTGGTTGCTAGTTTTGTCCTTGAAAGAATGAGTTAAAAGCAGATCCAGTTCCTTCACCCACTCTCCATTCCCCTGCCAATATTTGTGGGTTAGTGATCACATTTTCCTGTGATTTAAATGATTTCCTGTCCTCGGTCGCCGCCTAAAAGACGGGCGCAAATGGGAGGGAACTGACTGCGCAGGTCAGGAGCAAAACCGGTAATGAGACGTGAAGCCCCATCAAACCAGCTTCCCGTGCTTTCAGAGCAGGTGCTCCCCTCAATCCCTGCCTCCGTGGGCATCCGTGGGGTTATCCCAACCCCCGGCAGCGAGCGCACTCCCGGGGCAGCGACATAGTGAGGAGAGGCTGGAGCAGGCAGGCTGGGGGTTAACGTTCACTGTGATTAATGCTCCAAAAATACGGGAAGGAAACCACACATGTTAATGAAAAGCCTCCGTCTCCTCCTTCCAGAAACCTCGCAATTAGCTGCTTTCAGCTGGTTATTGATGCCAGCCGAGCGCGTTCACGGATCTAGGTCAGCAGAAGGCCCTTGAGTGATCTCGGCTCCAGATGTTTGCTGCTTTTGATTGTGGGCCTGTCTCAGAGGTCCTGGGGTCTCAATTGCACTTTGCTACTTATTGGTGGACGTGTGGAGAAATCTGTGTCCTGTTCTTTCCCCTCTTGCATCCTTTCTGCACGTTAAAGGACATTGGATGCTTGGGAGGCAGATACAAAATCAAGATTTTGGTGATTCTTCTAAGCAGATGATTCAGGGTCCTTTGACCAAGAGGAAAAGAAATTAAATGTCTCCATTTGGACCAAGTCATCCTTGGGTGTTCAGATTCCACTTACAACTTCTCTGCAGGCTGCATTTGAAGATATTTTTTGTTCTTTCCTCCTTCTTAATGAGTTTGTGCCTTTCTGCTTCAGAAGAGCAGCTTCTCCTCCGTAGCCCGGAGGTGGCTGTTTGGCAGGAGACGGATTGAATCCTCAGGCTGCTGGGAGACGCCAGCCAGATGCACCGGCAGGACAACTGCCAGGACACCACAGGTTGCGTTTTGCCAAGGTGTAATTGGATGCAGATTTTTCTGAACAGCTTCACCCTGCACAGATACAGCCACGATGAAGTAGTCTTTTGGCACGTTGCTGGAAAGTTACCTAGGTTGTGGTTCTGTCCACAAAACTTCACTGCGTGTCGGCTCCATTGTGCCAAATAGAAACTGCTCCCGCGTGACTCCGGTTTGGAGCTTCATACCTGGATGCAGGAGGATGGCCAAGCTGCTACTATTCACAAATACCTTTTTCCTTTTTTTTTTTTTTTTTTTAAACATTTCCTAGGGTGGATTTTTTTTTCCTCAGTTGAATGTTTGCAAGTGTCAGTGGGAAGGTGTTTGAATATCACAAAGCCAGGATTCCTCGATTTCTCTACAGCGATACTCTCTGTCTTGCAACGCTCGTTTAATTCTTCCTGCTTGTTTGCTTTGCTTTTCAGCTGGGATGAGTCACTTATGCTAACAGAGCTGACTGGAGAGTTAAGGGGAGAATTTCTACTCTAAAATGTTACTGGTCTCTTATTTTCATGGAGTTTTATGGCCTGTCTCCTATTCAGTACAGTTAAAATTAATTTCATGCCCCAGTTCATTCCAGCGTTCGCAGCTTCAGAAGCTTTTAAGTCCTATTTAGCTGCCTTGCTGCGCGCTGTTACCCGTCTGCTTGGGTCCCTCCGGTTCACCTGCGAGCGCAGGCTGCGAGCGAACGTGGTTAATTTTGTATGCAGCATCTGCCGCGGGATCTGAGGCACCGTTGAGGGGTTTGTGCCGAAGACTCGACCTGCCTGTGATGGGACCGTGTCCTTTCCGTTTCAAATACCTGTGTCGTTGGAGGGAAGGGCTCTGCTGCTCTCTCAGCAAGAGAGAAGTGAGCGAGGCAGCGTTTGGAGTGCCCTCATTTTGATAGGGATGGGGTGAGCTTTGCCCCCATAGCTAGCTTGGCTTGGGCTGTCTTTCAATGGGTGGATTTTTTGGCTTTGCAGTGGACTGACGGGTTCCTTCAAGATGCGTTGCAGCCCCGAAGACAACTAGAGACCACTTGAATGATTCTGCATTGGGTGAAGGGGGTTGCAAAGACTCATTAGTTTGGTTGGATTTTTAGATTTTGCTGAAATACAGCAACAAATGCAGAGGACACTTGCGTACCAGTTAAGCACTGGTGTATCTGGTCTGGGTCTCTTATTTCAGTGTTTCACCAGCTGGATGTACAGGGATGAGAGCTGCTCTTTCTACCCTGCCATGGTAGGGATTTTGCATATTCTCCAGACTCCTGGCACCAAAGATATTAACCCTCTTTCCTCAAAGTGTTTGAGAAATGACAAGATGTTGTTCACATGAGCAGAATCAATTACCTACTGTCTACCTGGAGAGATATTCTCCGAGGGAACCTTCATCTCTACGGCAGGAGATTCCTGCTCGGTCAGCCGTGAAGAACAGCCCGGTAGGACTCTCCTCCCCGCTTCCTGCAGCACTCATCTTGAAATCATAGTCTGTGGGGTTTGTGTTTGAAAGCAAAATGTGAGCTGCTGAGCCTTGAAAAAGCACCCAGAAGGAAAACTGGAAGGAGCAGGGTAAGTACATGCAAGGTGTTGTGCATAGGGTTTGCTTTAAATCTTTTTCCAAGAGCTGCTTCTCGCTCTTACGCTGAAATTCAGAAACAGCGGAGTGAAACTGGGCTGCGTCCCCCTGAGATGCTTGCAGAGGAGCCGGATGCTTCCTTGCATGGCCAGATCCAGCAGCAGCAGAGCTGTGTGTGCTGTTTGTGTTTGCACATCTGCGCTGCTGTCTGCAGCTGATAGCTTTTTCTGGCGGGGGGAACTTTGCCTCTGCACGTTCAAAAGCTGAAGTCTGGATTTTCAGAGAGATTTGGAGGCTTCTGAGTATCTTTTTAAAATGCCTCTCCCTTTTCTCCCAAAAGAGCAGAACAGCTTTCTTCTGAAAAATCTACTAACTGCAGCTTTCCAAATCACTTGTCACTTTGGAAAATTTCAGTCAGCTTGTCGTTACTGGCTCTTGGGGGGTTTTGGGAGCAGTGGATTGCCTCTGAATTTATAGTGAAAGCCTGACAGGTAACACAAATGCTCTTCCAAACCCTGTCATTACTAATGCATTCTCTTCCAGGTCTTTTTATTAGTGCTTGTAGACATTTTCCTCATTAGAAATTCACCTAGCAGCTCCCCGTTCATCCCATTCAAGGTTTCTCATCTCTTTTATTCTCTATTCACATGCACTAGGGCAGAAGTATTACCTTGTGGTGAATTACTAAATGATGGAGATGCACACTGCAAGCTTCTGCTTCTTTCTCTTGCCAGTGCAAAGCCAGGTACTGGTTTTGCGTGGACGATCATGCAACGCTTGGGCTTGGAGTATCAGCTTGGGCTTTGAGGGACGGCAGAGGCATTGGACATGTGCCTGAGCGATGGCCAGATGTGCTCCTGCACTCTCACTTGTTGCATTTTGGTCCTCAGCGCATAGGTGCTAAAGGGGATGGGTGTGAAGTTCCCACCCGACGTTCAGAACTGTGGGTGTGGATGTATCTGCTGCCCAGGGGAGTCACTTGAGCATCTCAGTGGGAACATCTTCACAAGGAGATGGCACTGCAGGGACCTGGCCAGGGCAGCTCTGATAGCAAGGTGCCTATGTTTGCCAAGGCATCTCCTTGGAGCACAAGCTGTGTGAACCGCCAAGTGAATTAACAGCTCAAACCTTTTCATTAATTATAATGATGACTTTGGACCGCCAAAGCTTGAATGTATTTTGGACCTGCAGGACGTGATTTGAGACACTGGGAGACCTCCATCCGTATGGCTTCTTTCTCTTGAGCGTTGCTTGTGGGCACAGATGCAGCCCGCCTGACCGTACGTCCAGAGTTACAGCCCTCTGCCGCGCTGTTCTCAGCAGCACTGATGGTGCTGGGGATTCAGTCCATCCCAGTGCTGACAGGCTCTGGGGTAAATGAACTAAAGATCTGCTTGGCTTTTCTTCCCCAGAAAGCGTTTCTGAATATTTCAAGGAAACTGCTCCGAGCAGCTGGCTCCGCAGGAACGTGTCCTGCCGTGGGGTTAATGGGTTACGGTGTATGACCAGAGCTGCATGCTCTGCTCGTTTCAGAGCAAGGAGATGAGCGAGTGTGATGATCCGTAACAGGATGACCTGCTCCCTCCCCTCTCTGCAGGGAGCATCGCAGCTACAGCGACAGGGCATCGGCCCGAGCTGCAGCTTGGGATCCTCGCGCCAGCGATGCACAGGAGCGGCCGTACCTGGAGACGCGTAACTCTTGGCCAGTTTCACCTTGGAGCATTGTTGCTGTGCTCCCTGGGTTCCACAGTTTGCGGATCTCCAGTCTCACTGGCAGTGCTTTGTTTGGCTGGAGTTGCCGGGAGGCTCCTCCATTTCCGACCCTCGCCTGCGTGATCGCTCTTGCTGTACAATGGCTTTGCCAGCTGGTCGCTGCCTGCTTCCCCTTGCTCTTTGCAGGCTTGATCCCTGCTTTGTTTGCGCTGGCTGTTTGATGAGAGACGTTCCTGTGTAATTAAATACCCCCAATTAGTTCTGATCAAATAGCAAACTTCCTTTCATCTCGTCTTGCACCGGCTGAAGGTCTCTGCAGGCGGGCTCGGCCAGGTGTGCTGCAGTGCATCGGCTCTTTGTATCCTTGGGATTCTTATCCCAGGGCTTTGGCAGCGTCCACACGTACGTACGCACCAGCAGTGACACGCATGCGTGCACGCACACCCTTTGAAGACCGCAGCCTCCAGAAGGATCGTAGCCAAGTCATTCACGTGGACCTGAGCCAAGTGACTCAGAAGTCAAGAGTTACGGGTTCTCTCCTTGACTGGCTCCATTGTGAAAGCCAGAAAAACAAAAGCGACCTTGTGCTGAGCTGGTTAAGGTGGAAGCGGCCGTTCCCACAGGCTCCTTTGCTGTGCTCGGACTGGGAGATATGTTCCACTTGGTGGTTTGGCGGTTGGCTCTGAGAACCACGCTCAGGTGTGGGGCTCACCAGTTAGGCCTGTGGGGCTGTGGGACGAGGATGAGTTATGCAAGGACAAAAAGTTCTTGTGGAATCACAGCCAAAATTATGGATGGTGTTTGAATCCTGCTTCCTGTGCTGGTGGCAGGTGGTGCTCGGACATCAAGCTTTGAGTTTGGTGTAACTGATGTGGTCTCTGTTTCCTCCTGCTGCTGCCCAGTGCTTGCAGGGAAGTGCTGGGGACCAGTGGGGCTGCCCCAGGCTGCCTGCCTGGGTCGTGCTCCATTTTCGGCTGGTGCCTGGTACTGGGACTCTTGCTGCACTTGTTCAGTTGATACCTGGCCCCTGAAACGGGGAACCTGCCGCTTCTGAGAGCCTCTGCTGTCCCACGCTGCAAACAGATGGGCCTCTAGTGTGGGAAAAGCCTCAAATCACCCATGGCCTCTGTAGCAAGCTCGCCTTACCCTCGCCCCGCAGGGATGGTGGAAGGAGATCGTCATTGGCTTAGTTCACCAGCAACAAGGACAGAAATCCATGAAGCGTTTGCAGAGAAGTTGAGTGGAGCAGAAGCTCTGGGCTCCTGGTATGAGGCTGCCTCTCCCAGAGTGTGGCCAAGAAGGCTCCATTTTGGGGACTGTCTGGAGGTGACTCCATGCCTGGGGTCAGCAGGACCTCACAAGGTCAGTGCCTCTCTGGAGAAGGCTGTGGCAGTTGTGTGTCCCATCCTGGCTGGTGTCCCCCCCTCCCTGCAGAGGAGCGGAGAAGGTGCAGGAAAAGCTCCCCTGGTGACCGAAGGGCTGGAATAGCTTTTGGCACGGAGAAGGTAACTGGATGTGGTGTCCTCCTCCTGGAGAAGAGCTGCCTTCAGAGGGAAGTGTTAGAATGGGACCGCACTGAGGTAGGTGAGTGGGAAATGCGTATCGACCATGTCACTACAGCCAGCGCTGAGGGATGCAATGTGAAGCTGAGAGCCCACCAGAACAAAGGTCTTTTCCCAGAGGCGCACCAGGGAGCTGTGGAGCCCACGGCCACAGGGAGGGCAGAAATGCAGATGGGTTCCAGCGATGATTAGATGAATTGTTGACCACAAGGTCAACCACCTTGCAGCCCCCAAACACCAGCTGGCCAGAAGCTGGGTGAGCTCCGTGTCTGGCTGGGTCCATCCCAGCCCTGCTCCTGCTGGGACAGGGAACTCCCACGTCTTCCTGACCTGGCGTGGTGTGTGATGTGCCAGCCCAGCAATACTTCAAACTGTCCACAAGAGTCACTGTTGCTTTATCTAAGGAGCCTCCATTCCTTCTGCTCGTGAGCTGCTTGATTCCTTCATCCCGTGGAAGTTCAGGTCTCCATCCGTGATGCTTTCCTTGTCCCCCAGCAAACCGCAGGCAGGGAGCCGCAAGGATTGGGGCCGCCGAGGAGGGCGGTGAGGGGCTGGTGCTTTGTAGGAACCTTTCCCCTGTGCTGCTCCACGCCGGTGATTTCGGTGCGAGGCCCCCAGCAGCCAGCCCTTCCCTTCCCTTCCCTGCTGGCGCCGCAGCAGTTGTGCTTGGCTCTTTGATTTGCCCAGGGAGCACAGCGTGTGCTTCGGAGGCGTGCGGCCCAAATTAACCTCTCTGCAAATGGTTTCCAAGTAACAGCGGTACATGGAGCAAGATGAACGGCAAAACCTATTTATATTTACCAAAATTGTATTAAACTTTGAAAGGTTGACCTTATGCAAAAAAAAAAAAAAAAGATAAAGTGGCAAAAACATTTAGGGCGTGAGGAGGTTGTTTTGTTGTTTTTAATCCTTTCAGTCTTTGATTACTTCAGCCTTGGTGGTGGTAAACACACACAGGCTTTCAGGGCATTCCTGATTTTTGCAGCTGCGGAGCCATTGAGCCTTTGCCTGTGTTCGCGCTTTCAAGGTCAGCCATGATGGAAAACTCAAGGCAACCCATCAGCTGTGTAAGAGCTGCTAATTTTCTTCATTTGCTCTCCTGCCTCCCGCTAACTCGTGCGGCAGATCCAGCAGCAGCAGCGTGTCCAAGCCCCTCGTTGCTCCTGGATGTCACCCAGGCTGGCGAGAGGAGGGCAGGGGGTGATGTAGTTGTGCTGACCCCAAGGGACAACCCACCACCCCTTGCTTGGTGATCCCACGCGTGATCATCACTGGCATCACCCCAGCAGTTTCTCTGAGTTTCCATCAGAACAACAGGAATGTGTCGTTTGGGCACATCTCCTGTTGGAGCATGTTCATGTGGAGCTGAAGTCTTGGAAGGAAATTCATCTGATGGGGTCTGTGCGGGAGGAGCGCCTGCCCGCTGTGCTACTGCATGGCGCTGGAGCCGGTGCCGAGAGCTCGCCACCTGTGATGCACAGGGATGTGGGAGCGCGCGAGGAGCCGGGGCTCGGTCAGGCGGAGAACCTGTGGGTGGGCAGAGGAGCAGAGGTGTGTAGGGCTGGTAGACGGATGCTGGATGCTGCTGGACCAGCCTCACCTCTGCGGGTCTGGAGATGGATGCTCTGGAGCATTCGGCACAGCACAGCCCCACTCCTTGTTTCTCATGCCTCCCTCCCTGCACGGACGTCACTAGAGCTGGATGCACCACACAAACAGAGACAAAAGCCAGCGGTGTTGCGTGATCCGGTGGGGAGAAGCCTTTGGCAGCAGCGTTGATTAACATCTCTAACGAGGCAGCTTCTCGTCCTTGTAGTGCAGCCCAGAACAACAGCGGGTCCTTTGTAAACATGCCGTCAAAAAAGAGCAAAGTCAGAAAGGGCCCCATGTGTGG
>JAAGAY010134974.1:54550-81895 GCA_011801015.1 Ardeotis arabs
CAAAGGACGTGGCTTGGTATTCGAGCCCTCGCTCAGGAAATCTTTGTGGATCCAAGGGTCGGCTCTTCAGCCTTCAGCCCCATCGCTTGGCTGTGCCTCCTGCCGGTGCTGGTGCTGCCTGGAATTGGGAGTGCGCGGGGGTGTGGGGCTGTGTGGCTCAAGCTGGGGGTACTGGAGTTTGTTCCCAGCCGGTAGCTGGTGTTTTCTGTTCACAGGAGGAGATACGAATGGCGCTTGCTAGCGCTGCCTTGGAAATCAAGGTCTCTTTTTGCACCAAAGCATTCAAGGCAGAGTTGAAGGGGATGAAGGTGGAGGAGAAATCATCCCTGTCCCAAATCCTGCTGCTGTTCTTCTAGCAGCTGTACTTGATCTTGGAGGTAGTGATGGATGAAGACCCCACACCCGAGGGATTAGTGTCGCAAATAAACCCGATTACTGGGTGCCAGTATTGACGGCTGGGATGCCCCGATGTGCTGCCGGAGTGGAGGTGCAGCCTTGGCGGTGGGCTGGAGGGACCGGGGGTCCCCAGGGCAGCGCTTGCTGTGGGTTTGCTGTCGTTCCCAGTATGTGCCAGTGCATGGTTCAGTAGTGTAGCAAGAAGGGAGTTTTAAAAGTGAAAAATGTTGATACTTTCTGTGATGTCTTCCATCGTTAAATTTATCCAGGACTGTCCCCATCCTCTCTTTAAGGGAGCTGGACCCTCTGTTCCTCTGAAGCAGTCCCTTCTGCTGCTGCTGAGGCTAGGGGTTGAGGAGGGGAGCAGGGTGTTCGCTAGCCAGGCGGGCAGGGGAAGGAGGAAGCAGTGAGGGGGTGTCTCTATTCTGCTAAATCCTGCGGAACACACCTATGTGAGACTGTTAAGCTCCTGATCAGTAATTACACGCTGCAGCTCTGCCTTTAATGGGGATGAAAGACTTAAGGGAACTCCTTTGCCCCGATCTCTCCCTTGTACCTAGAGATTTTATTGCTGGCAATATCAGTAACAGGACCAACTGCAGGAGCTGCGCTCTCAGGGTCGCGCAGCCTTCCCGGTGCCTTGCTGCGTTGACGCCGCTTCCCTTTGAGCAATTCTTTCCCGCTGCCTTCAGAAAATCAAAAGAAGAAGAAAGCAGGGGGATGTCTGGGGCAGACGCCGGCTTCGTTGCAGTTGCAGTGGCTCGTTTCTCTCTTGAGGTCCCAATTCTGCAAGTAGCTGGACTCTCCTGGTTTGTTTGCAGCTCTGTTAGGCACGGCTCCAAGAAAGCGAGAGGTTAGGAGATGTGTGCTGCAAGCCCTGCCGCAGTCCTGCCTCCTTATCAGCCCTCGGAGCCGGGAGGTGAACAACCCCTGGGGAGCACGTGTGCGCTGGCAGCTCCCTCGCTGCTGGCTCTGGGGACCGGGGCAGCTCGGGGCGACCTCTGCTTGGGGGGTGCTGGGGGTGAGCCACTCCCTGCCGTGCCTGAGCCCCCCAGCTTTTGGGACACCGTTGGGTTTTTGCAAATCAAAACATAAAAATAATCAAGAAACAGCCTGGCCCATTGGTGAACGCGGAGCTGAACGTCTGCCCGCATTCAGTGCTGCGCACGCTGTGAATGTTTGCAGAATGGAGAGTTTATCATTTTAGTCCCGGTTTTACCAAGAGATGTGGATGAAGCTCCTCGCGTTGGAGGGTTTGTTGGTCTTTCTCGAAGCTGGCGCGCTGTCCCCAGATAACCGCGTTTGCGGCTCTGAAGTGATGCCATTCCGAGTTGAGGTGGAAGCTGCGCTGCACGCTCCTTTGGGAGTAGGGAGAGCCAGGCTTTGGATTTTAGCCATCTGTTAATCAGATCTCATCTTTTTTTTTTTTTTTTTTTTTTTTTCCCTTTACAGAAACCAGGCAATGCGGAAAAAGTTAATTTTGTACTTTAAGAGGAGAAATCATGCTCGCAAACAGTGGGTAAGTGATTCCCTTATCCCTTGTTTTATACGTATAAAGCGGTGTCATTTGTTATGCAAAAAAAAAAAAAAGACATTTTCCAGCAGAGAATTGCTGGAGCTCAGCACTTTGCCTGTTGCATTGCTGTGGCGTCTCTTAGGCTTAGAATAACGTGGATGTAAAGAAGAGGTCCCGATCCTGCTGCAGGCAGCACCTCTCTCGCAAGTACCTCCCGCAGAGCAAACGTGGGGGCTGGCTTAATCACAGCGGAGCCCGTCATTGATCTCAGCCTGTTCACGGCGTAAATGTCTGGTTTGTGAGTAACTGAGCCCAGAGAGAGGTGAGAAACAAGCTGACTCTGCTTCCGATAAACGCTCTCAAGACTGATCTGACTCTTTCCAGCTGACCACAGAGCGATGTTCTAGGAATTTGTGGTTTGAGACAAAAATCAAACCCTGGCCAGTTCATTTCTAGGCAGCTTTGCCTGTGAGATTGTGTCAGTGTCCTTCAAGGAGGTGATTCTCGGTTAGGTAAGGGGGAAGGTGGGGTTTGCCATGAGACTTGAAAGGTGTTTGCAAGTCGCTAGTAAATAGAGGAGAAAGTTTGAGTGGGGTTTACAGGATTTGTATGTTTTTGGTGCTGACTGTTGCCTGTGGTAGTCGCTGGGAGGTGGAACCAGCATGAAAGGGGAAATGCCAGAAGCAACCAATGGTCCCCACCAGGAAGGTGATTTTTGCGATGTCTTTCCATGAAGGGTGATTCAGCTCACGACGCCAGGCTTCACGTTTTACGTGGAAGTAGTACATAGCGGTTCCTGACTCGGTGTCTGTTCTGGGGCAGGCTCAGGTGCCAGTGTTAGCATCTTAAGTTGCAAATGGTGCAGTTTCTCGATGTCTTTGGTGCTGGTTTTGGACAGGAGTGCTCTGATTGGGAGGAATCATTGGGAAAAATTAAAAATAATGAGCCTAGGAAGTGGTTGGAAGGCTCTGCCTTTAAAACTAGTTTTCAATACACACATTTCTGAGCCAGCGATCAAATTATTTTCTTATTTATGGCGAATGAATGTTCCTTTTCTTTCCTGTGCTTCATTTTCCCCCCTGTTTTGTAGCAATCTTCCAAAAGCCACAAATCCTGCACTCCAAAGGGCTGGTTGTGTCTTCTGTTTGTGTCTGAATACGTGTTTGTTTAATCTTTTCCGTGATGAAACTTCTTCCAGGTTTCTAGTAAGGGTCTGCAGGGCTGACACTTTCAGTGTGAGCCGCGTGGCAGTCAGGTGCTGCTTGGGGCACGTCGCCTGCCGCAGCCGAGGACTCCTGCAGTGGTGGGAAGTGGATCGATATTCCCTTCCTCAAAAGAGGGATTGCACAGCATCGTGTGTGGGTTTGTTGGAACCAGAAGGGAACTGCCCAGGAGCTGCTTTCTGGTGGAAAAGGCTGGTTACGGCGCTCGATCTAGAGCTCTGTTGTGAATATCGAGGAGCTGGGGGAAAAGGTTTAAATGGGCTGCAAGAGCATGGTTCCTAAAATACAGCTTGCGGTAAAGTCGCTTGTCATGCGAAATAGGTGAATTTCTGCCAGGCGGTTTATTCAGTGTCCTTGAAAGGGGATTTTTTCAGTTTAGGGAAGCATTTTGCCTGTTCTACAAAATAGGCAACATACGGTTGCTGAATTTGCAAAGTGAATACATTTGCTGATTCTGTTTGCAAAATGGGTACGCTTAGCTGTTTTTCTGTCTATTTTGTAGCAGACCCTATTTTTAGCAAAGCCCATCTACGTGCCAGCATTTCTTTCTGGCTCTTTGACTTTCTAGGGTGTTGTTGCTGCCCAGGACTGGCTGGAGCAGGGTCAGAGCTTGGTCCCCGCAGGGTCCAGCCACACCAGGGGATCTGAGGGGCTTCCTCCTGCCTCCACCGAGCTTGGCACAGTAGAAGACATTTAATTGCCATCGGAGGGATGGTGCTGCAGAGAGAGAAGGGTAAAGGGAGCTGTTCTGGCTGTAAGAGCGTTATCTCCAGCAGCCAGGGAAACAAAACCGTGGGGCTCGCGTAGGAATTGGACTGGTTCCTCCTGTCACCTCCGCTCTTCCCCTCGCCTCCCAAGAGCAGCTCCGCTCCCTGGAGCTGCGAGAGCGTGGGCTGCGGGAGGGCTCGGGCTTGGCACAGCCTACAAACTGCCTTCAGCTGCTACGGCGGCGTTACTATTCATCCATTTTTAGATACGCATGTCAAGTCCGATTTGGCTCGCCATCGCTTTGTGTGATTGAGAGGCTGATGGGCTGGTGAGCCCGGCCGGGAAGGGGAGCAGAGGAAGCACCGATGCTAAAAGCTGGCGCAGACGGTTGCTCAGGAATGGATGCACTTGCTTAAGGCTGCTCAGAGGATGCTTGAAGAAGGAATAGATGCTCCTGCTCCTGAAGTGCCTGACGGGGAGCTTCTTCTGGTGATTGAGCTGTGAAGATCTGGGGAGCATGCAGTGCTGTAAGGTGCCTGTAATCTTGGCTTTTGAAGGATGGCAGAAGATTGCAGGGAGGTGGTAGTCCAGCTGGACTGAAAAACGCTTGGTGAGGATGCTGCAGGCCAGCCCTGCTGCGGTGGGGTTTAGAGCTTGCGTGACGGGAAGGATCTCTCTGCTCCGTGGTGGGAAGGGGCTTTAAGAAAGCAGATGCAAGTCAGAAGCGTTCGGCTGGTCCGTAACTGAGCTGTGCTCTGGAGGGCTGAGTCGTGTGAGCAGGGAGCTTTGGTACTGCCTGCTCCGCTGCCAGGGTGTGAGCGCGCTGCTGGGAAAATCAGCAGTGTGATGTGAATGTTGCTTTTTCCATCGCAAATACCAGTTCCTTAAAAGAGGAATTCTAAAGACTTTCTTTGAGTTGTCCAAATTGTGGAGGAAGAGGAAGAAAAAGAGCTGCTCTGCTGCGAAACAGCCTGGCAGCCGTGCCAGGACCAGGGCAGTGCAGTGCAGGACCCAGCGCTGGCTCGTTCCCACGAGGGATGAAAAACCCTTCAAAGCCTGGAAGATTTTCACCAGACCAAGCTCTTCTGCTGGGCTGTCCCCGGGCCGCGCCGCGGGCTGGCACACAGCACGGGGCACCGGCTGCCTCCCGGCGCTGAGGCTTGGTAAACTTTGCAAAGTATTTTTAGCCTCTTCCCAAACACAACGCTCTGAAAGCAGGAGGATGTAGCAGATTTGCTGGCAGGGTGGGAGCTCTTGTTTTCAGGGGGCCGATAGCAGCGGTTCAGGAGTTTGCCGCAGTTTGTTGGTGTTACCTATAGCTCCTCGCCCGCGACGCGAAATTCCCATTGACAGTTTTCAGGGCATTTTTCTGTTGGTTCCTATTCCTGGCTTTCATCTTGTGGCTGTTTCCTTCAGCTCCTGCTGAAACCCTAGCATCTTCTGTGCATCCATTCAGACCAGGGAAGCCTCTGGCTTTGGGCGTGCGAGTGGGAATTCATTTTTTGGAGGGAGGGAGTGTGAGTTTGTATCGGCTGTGGGATATCGTGTGCTTTGTCCACCTCACATTATTGCTGAGGGCCACGGAGCTGCAAGTGCTTGGGATCCACGGCACGACTGACCTGCTTGTCTCAGGATAATCCAAGTGCCTCCTGACCTGGAACTGGGTGTTTCCATCCATTTGGTATTTTTTTTACCTCTCCTCATTTTTTTTTTTTTGGGTGGCTGAGAGCGAGCGAGACGAGAGCAGAGTGCATTTGGGAAGTCCTACAGCCTTGGACTTCCCTCCAGTCGTTGGACAGCGGTGGCAAGAGATGAGTTTATTTCTTTGAAATCTGGATTTCCCCATCTCTGCCCAGCGCGGTGCCGAGCCACCCATTCTGGAAAGCAGCACAGGGGGAAGGGAGGCGACCTGGGGTTTGCCATTGATTATTTTGCAGAACGACATCTGCTTTCGCTTCCTAATTTGGGGCCCTAGAAGGCATTTGTTTCACTCAAAGTGAAACCTTAAAACCCCTTCTGGCCGCCCACCTGCTTTCACGTGAGGCTGGGCACCATCACTCCTGTCACCGCCGACATCTTGGTGTGGGCCTCGCCTGTCTGAGGGATCCTCCTCCAGCAAGAGGGTGGCTGGAGGTGGGAGGAGCAATTTGGGGGTAATTTGTGTTGCAAATGATATTGTAATGTTATAGTTGCTGGACTGGTCCCATAAATACCGGAGAGGAGTGCGGTGCTGGACCTGTGTGTGTGGCTGGGTGGTTGTGCCATGAGGATGTCACCCGAGGGGACACGGCGTGGAAGCCGCTTGCAGTGCCATGTTTCGGCAGAGCCTGGCTTTGCCGTCAGTGGGAATGCGCTCGTCCTGCTCCTGGGCCGAAAAGGAGGAGCAGCAGCTGGCAAAATGCTTTTGCTTTCCGGAACGGTGGAGGAGCCGGGGGCATCACGGTGCAGCTGGGCCACCGCACCGTACGGCCTCGGACAGAAGCCCGGTGCCTGCCTCTGGGTTTGGGGAGCCAGGCCTCTGTGCTGAGCTGTCCTGTGGCCCCAGTCCCATTGGCGTTGCCGGCGTGGAGCCGTGGGCACTGGGGCCAGTGTGAGTGGGAAGGGGTTGCCCAGCTGTGGACTCCTCGGCCAGCCTCTCCCTGCTTGCGTGATGGGGACCCGCTCTCCTGCCGTCCTGTGTCCCTTCCCAAGGCCGTGTTTCTGTCCCTTCTGCTTGGGCCTTGGGCAGGTGACTTGCCCTCTAGCCACGCGTGGCCAGCTCAGCTCCCTCCCCAGCACTGGGGCTTTGGTTGCTGCATCAAGCACCCAAGATGCCAGAGGGTGCTCAGGCAGAAGATGTGGTGAGCGGCCAAAGCCACATTGGGCCAGAGCCGTGGTTTCATCAAAGATGTTGGGACTGGAAGGGAAAAGCCTGAGGGTACCTGATGGCCTTTCTTGAGAATTTACCCATGGGTTGGTCCCAGACCCTGGAATGTGTCCGTGTCCTCATAAACCGTATTTCATGAAGGAACGTGACTCATGCTCAGCCGGAGCAGCCGCCGAGGGACAGGCCTGGAGGAGCTGCCCTTCCCAGGCACATCTCCTGAGCTCCCTCTCTCCCTCTGCCCTTTCAGGAACAGAAGTTCTGCCAGCGCTATGACCAGCTGATGGAGGCCTGGGAAAAAAAAGTAGAGCGCATCGAAAATAACCCCCGGCGCCGCGCCAAAGAGAGCAAAGTGCGGGAATACTATGAGAAGCAATTCCCGGAGATCCGGAAGCAGCGGGAACTGCAAGAGCGCATGCAGAGGTTAGAGGAGAAGCGGTAGGAAGGGGCTGAGCTGGTATCAGACAGCCTTTCTCTTTTCTTTGGGGATGGGTGTGGGATTTGTTTGTGGGAGGAGCGGGCTGAGGTGGCTGTCGGTCCCTTTTCTCCCCTTCTAGTCAAAGGTGGAAGCCAGCAAACAAGCAGATTTGCTGCTTTTCCCCAGGGTGGCTCAGTGCAGAGCCAAGAAAGAAGGAAAAATGTCAGGAATGTGGTTGCCCATCTCCCCTCTGCTGCTGGTCTCCCAGCTGGCCCCTTCTGCTGGCTGCCTGGTGCGACGGCACTGATTGCTGCCTCTCTGGTGGGCCCAAATGGAGGTGTATGACACGTGCAGATGGATTTGATCATGTTGATGATTTAATACGTGCACGTGCTTTGATCGGAGCATGGGCAGGGAGAAGAAACATCTGCAGAGGTTATAGGAATGACCACAAGTGATGTGAAAGGAGCAGAGTGTCTCCCTGAAAGGGATTTCCCTGTCTCTCCCATCCCTGGTCCATTTTCTCCTCCTCGTTGGAAGCACAGTTGAAGTCATACTGTTTCCTGCCGGGAGGAGACACAGTTTCATGATCTCCACCCTTCTTGCTGAAAACTCCCCATCCTTCCCATTTCAGCCCCAGGATCTTGCCCAGGGAGACCCCAAACCCTTGTGCCAGAGTCCCGTCTTTGTGCCCTGCAAACAGCTGGCTGCTTCCAAACTTCCTAATCGCTGGCTTTTTTTTTTACCTTAAGAGGAGGGGAGAAATGGTACTGAGAAATGTTTTAATTTTTTTTACCCGCTTAATAACAAAAGCTTTAATTCCTTAGGACATGTGGCAATTACTTTGGGTGATATTGGGGAGGATAGATGTCAATGGCAGGTTTTGATTTACAAGTTCCTGCAGCGTTTGCAAACCAGATGTGGTGGCACAGTGCTGACGCTGGTGTCTTTGTGCCATCGCAGTGGTGTGATCAACAGGAGAAAATACGGGGGAGGGTGCGGCTGGGTATGAAATGTCCTTCTGTTGTAGCAATGGAGGAGGTTGGCACGGGTAAGGAAGGTGGTTTGAGACTCAACCTGTGAGCCCAAAACCCTGAGGACACAGGGGATGGTGCTCTCTGGGCAGGAGGAGATGCTGTCAGAGCCCATGGGGCTGCAGCGGGCGCCGTTCCCGCAGCGTGGGATGGGTGGCCTGGGTGAGGTGGTGGGATATGCTCGTTATGGAGGTCAGCGAGGACAACAGGACCAGCAGGTTGTCATGAATGTGGTTTGCTGCTTACGAAACAGAGCATCAGTTCCTGAGTGTTTCACTGCGCTTTCCCAGCAGGGTAGGACAGAGGGGCAGCGGCGGGCTCTCCATGTCGGCCGCCCGCAGCGAGCACGAGGTGTCAGAGATCATCGACGGGCTCTCAGAACAAGAGGTGAGACCAGATTGTCCTTTCTCCTCCTCCTCACCCCTCACTCTGCTCTCCTCCAAGGAACCCAGGAGAGTACTGCCAGGTCCCATGGTGAAATCTGATACAAAATCCCGCTAACTTTGGGCCACGCTGAGGTTGGGGAGGTTGCCATGGTGCCTAGTACACTTTCTGGACAGGATCCAAAGTGAGGTGTTGGTTTAATACCCAGCAGCATCTTTCCAGCCAGATGTAAGAGAGCCGTGCAATGGTTTTACAGGAGCAAAGCACCCCAGGAACTGGTGGCCAATGGGTAGAGTTTAGGGGCATTCGACTGCCTCTTAGGGACCTGACACCCCAGGGTGCTGCTCGCCCTGGGTAGCACCCCACAAACACCTCCTGGCTGTTGGTTTGAACTGGAAGCGGAGGTGGGGAGGGATTGGAGCTGGCACCCTGGCTGCTGAGCGGAGGGGGTTTTCTGTTTCATTTTGTTCTGAATGGGCTGTGCGGCTTCACACAGGGGAATCCTATGGAATGAATGGTTTGTACGTGAGCCAGTTGGCCCACATCTTCTGGGAGTGCTCCATTCATCTTGAAACATCCCCGTGACCTTGGCTTCGTTTGGATCTGGTTTCACAAGGGTTCCACTGTCTTGGCACGGAGGCGAGCCTGCAGTGAATGGATCGCGTTTGGAAGGGGAGAGCAGCCATTGCCCAGCAATAGCTGAGATGTTTGCTGCCGGCGCGCCGCGCTTCGCTCCCTGCCCTGCGTCCCAGGCAGTCTGCTGTTAGCCAGTTCGGGCAATGACCTGGAGGACACGGATCTCGGGAGTGAAGGGAAATTTCGCAGCTCTGCAGAGGTCATGGCCAAGGGGGATGTTAGACGATCGCCTCTGACCTCCTGCGCTGTGTGCTGCTAAACTCCACCCTGCCAGCCTTCTGCTGAGCCCTGAGGCTTTGCTTGTCTCAGAGGAGACCTTGAGAGCTTCCAGCCCTTCCGCGGGGTTGGAAGGAGCAGGGAGGTGAGAGCTGGCGAGCATCACTGGTGGCAGAGGCCACCCCTCCGCCCCAGCACGTTGCTGGAGAGGGGAGAGGGCTGGCTGCCCGCCGCTGGGCTGTATTTGCAGTGCTTGGCACCCTGAGACCCCGCCAGGCGAAGGGAGAGGCCCCGTGCTCTCAGCCGCTTCTCTGCCTGCCCTGGCTCTGCACAGGGGCTCTCTCCTTTCGACCGGGGCGCTCCACGGTCGTCAGGGTCGATGCTCTGGCCACGAGCTGTCCCTGACCTTCCGTGGTGAGGTGACACCCCCCAGGGCACCTGAGGCAGCCGGCTGCTAAAGGAGAGGCATCCTAGGGAGGGTGAGGAAACATCTGTGTTCATGCAGAGGGCTGGGTTTTAGGAAGAGGAGGTTGGGTCTGGTGAGTCACAGCGGGGCTGGACAGGCCTGGGTTGGCAGCTTGCTGGAAAGACTGGACGTTACTGTTCTCCAAGGAGCCAATGTCTAGCTGTAAATTAAAATAACAGCACTTGAGACCTGGCCTTCCTCGGTCAGGGGTTCGAATTTATGCCTGGCTGGGGCCATCCCAGGTGGCAGGGAGGACTCGGAGACGGTGCTGCTAGCAAATGGAAGAGGGTGGCCAGAGCATCCCTTCATCCCATGGGATGGGCCTGTGCCAGGGGACCACCAGCAGCTCAGCCAAAGGGACAGTCCCGGCATTTGGGCAAGGGACAGCACAGGTGAGACATTGCACTGGCCGCTTGGTTGCAAATACTTAAGGAAACCAGTGTGCCCAGTTTGTCCTGTCCTGACATGCAACTGGGGCTCCAGATGAACTTTGTGCTTGAATAGGATGGAGTAAAGGCATTGGATAATGTCCCAGGGTGTTGCATTAAGAGGAAAGAAAGGAATGACGGCCCCGTTACGGTGATGTTTAAAACCTCCTGGAACAATATTAGGTTTCCCGTGGAAGGGAAACACGACGTCTCCCTCTGTCCCCCCTTTCAGACAGCTTTGCAGAGCTGACCCCTTCCCTTGCAGTTTGGGGTGGGGAGCTGAACCCCCACGTGGCTGTGGGTTTGATGGCTGGGAAGGAGTTTGCGTTCCCCAAGCCACCGCTGCTGTGACTTGTCTCTCATCATGGTCAGGAGCTGTTTTGCTCAAGTCAGACATTTCCACACAGTATCTTACAGCCTTTTATTTCAAAATGAAAGATTAATTGTTTCCTGGCTGACAGCGATAGCCTCTTTCAGCGTTTAATTTACAATTACTCCAGCAATAAAGCTGTCTAGTGCTTGCTTTTGAATTCTCCCGTTCCTCCGCCTGTCCTTTCCTCTCGAACATCTGTCCCCTGCGGTCCCTGCGGGCCCGTGGTGCTGACCAACTGTTCTCTCTGCTTTCCCCAAAGAACCTGGAGAAGCAGATGCGCCAGCTTGCCGTCATCCCGCCCATGCTCTACGATGCTGACCAGCAGCGCATTAAATTCATCAACATGAACGGCCTCATGGATGACCCCATGAAGGTCTACAAGGACCGGCAGGTGATGAACATGTGGAGCGAACAGGAGAAGGAGACCTTCCGGGAAAAGTGAGTGCTCCCTTCCACCTCTCTTTGCATATCCCTTGGGAAGTGTGAGACAGGACCCATCCAATGCTTCGGCCTGGGCTCCGGCACACTAAGGCGTGGGTTTCCTGAGGGTGTGTCTTGCCCCCCGGGGTTGTCTTGGATCTGGGTGCAGGGTGATGCACCTGCACAGAAGCCTCAGGCCTTTCGATACGGTTGGTGTGTTCGTGTCTGCGTGCTCTCGCTCTGCCCGCTCCCATTAAGAGATGTGGGAAGCTGCTGCTCACGACAAGGAGAGAACTGGAAGTTATTCAACTTCTGCATCCCCTGTTGTATCAGCCAGTTTAAGGATAAAGCCAGTGAAACCCTACGCTCCATATGCTGTTACGTGTTGGGATTTACCTGCTTTCCTTTGGGCACTGCGTGTCCAGCGGGCTTCCCGGGGATGTCAACATCCAGCCTCGCTTTGCAGACCCCCTCAGGCCGCAGCTTCCCGCCGGTGCCCATCCTTCAGCGCTCCATCCTGCTCTCTGCAGGATTTGCCACCGGCTGCTGTTTCCATGGATGCGTTCCCGCATCAGACGCGTGCAAACTCTGGCTGTGCTGCTTTCTCCTGTTTCCAAGCAGACCTTGAGAACAGCTTCGATTTATCAACTGAGGTTGCTTGGGGGATTGCTGATCCCTTCCCTGGGTACCACCGCGCTGGCAGCCAAACTGTGTGTCTCTGCATCTCGTAGCCCAGTGGGTGTTTGCACAGAGGACCAGAGTGTCCTTGACGGCCACCTCATCCCTCGCAGCAGCACTGCCGTAGTCTGGCCTCCAGATGAGGGTGGGATGGCTCCACGGATGACCAGCAGGCCCACGGCCAGCGACACTGGAAGCCTCTCCGTGTCTGGGATCCCTCCTCCTGTCCCTGCTTGTGATGACTCCTCTTTGCAGCTGAAATAACTAATTGCCAGGACAGACCAAAAAGAACAAAACAAGCAAAACAGCTCCAAGCCTTTGGTAGAGCAGAATTCTCATTGCTAATTAGCATTAAAATGTGACACTCCAAACAGTAAGGCTTGCCCGCAAATGACGCAAAGGCTAATTACTTGGTCTTTAATGGCGGGGCCGTGCCCGGCTAATGGGGCTGGAAGGATCCACACCCAGCTCGTGCATCCTGCTGTGCACGGTGGTTTCCGTGTCATCACGGTGGGTGATGCGGTGCTGGAGGCATAAATACAGCAGGATTTCAGGGCTCTCACAAAGCTTGTTTTTGGAGATTGGTGCTTAGGAGCTGTAAGGAGGAACAAGGGAGTCCTGCCCCGCTCCTGCCCCGCTCCCGGTGTGCAGGTAGCTGGGCTGCCTGGTCTGCTGCAGCTTCTGCCCTGAGTGTTTAAGGTGAACCAAGGTTGTGTCATCTGTGATTGTGACCCAGAGCCAACCTGGCGCAACCTTTTCTTCAGCCGCAGTGGCAGGGGCTCTCTGAGAACACAGCCAGGCACCGCAAGGCCACCAAGCTGCAGATCTGCACTCATTTAGTTGTCGAAACATAACCATGAGGAAGAGTCTGATTTGATTTGCTGTCACCCACAAAAGCCTTGGGCTGGCAGCAGTGAAGATGAGAACCCCTGTACTGGTGATGGGGCTCTTGGGAGCAGTGCCACCCAAACCAGATGGAGGTCCTGCATCACGAAGGGCATTGGCACCTGGGTGACAGCACTCAGGTCAGTTGGTCAGGCCCTTGGTGAGCTCAGCTTGGTGCCCTGACCCTGAGTTTCTTTGGCAGCGGGACTGAGCAGTGAAGGTGGGAGAAGAGGGCTTGGCCAGCAGCCTCCGGGGAATTGCCGGCAAGGCTGGAGGCGCTGAGCTGCTCGCCACGTCCCTCCTGTGTTGCACCCACACCACAGCTCACCTACCTCTTGCCTCTGAACCGTTTGCCCGGGGCACAGAGCTGTCACCTCCTGGGAGCTGGCAGAGCCGCACGTGCTGAGCAGGGCTGACCCCGCTCGGCTCCCCAGGGCAGAGCCCGTGCCGGTGGCAATTCCTCTGCTGGGGCGAGTGCTGTGCTCCAGCCCTGGCACGAGAGCCGGGCTCCCCACACTTTGACGATGCACTGGTTAACTGTCCTCCTGCCAGCACCTGCTTGTTGATCTTCACCACTTCCCCACCAGCTAGGTCAAGGGGTTTGTTGGGGAAGATGTCTTTGTGCCTGGGGACAACTTCCCCCAGCGGGCGATGCTCGCTGCTGGAGCTGCGCGAGATCCTGCTGACAGCTCCTCCACTCGCTGGGCAGGAGGCAGCATTCCTCGGAGCCGCTGTGCCACTGGGGATCTCTTGAGCAACTCGGCAACGTGGCAGCTCTGTGCTTCCTCCTGGGACTTGGGTTTCCCTTCCCGTCCTTTGCAGCCACCTCCCCAACAGCCCAGGCTGGCTCGTGGTCCCGCTTGGTGGCAGGAACAGCCCCGGCCATGCCGCGGGATGCTGATGGTCAGCCATTGACAGCGATTCCTTGTCCTTTCCTTGCCAAATCCTGAGGCCTCAGACAGGTGCGCAGCTGCCCTCAGCGCCTGTCCTGCCGTTGGTGCGGGCTTGGGTGGCCGTGGGATCGAGCAGGGTGATGGATGGGCAGCTGTTGGGTACTGCCAGCCTCCCTGCTCTCTCCCACCCCATGAGGAACTGCGCATCAAAGCTTGGCTTCACTGGGCTAAATTTAAAGTTCCTGTCTTTCTGGGAAGCTGAGCAGCAGACAAATATTTTCTCAAACCCCTAAGTCCCTTGGGGAGCTTTCCTTGCCACTCCGGGCACACAGGGCATGGCAGCTCTGCTGTGAGGGGAGTCGGAGCCGGCACCTACGCTAACCCTCTCCCTCTTGCTCCCGCAGGTTCATGCAGCATCCAAAGAACTTTGGCCTGATCGCATCCTTTCTGGACAGGAAGGTAAGCCTCCTTGCCTGGCTCTCTTCTCTGTTACCTGACTCGCTCCGGCGCTGGAGTAGCTGGTGGGTGCTGAGCACCTGTGGGTGGTGGTGGCTCAGAGCCCCGGGTGCGGTCCAGACGGCTCCCGGCTCCCTGCAGAGAGAAGGGACTGACTCAGCTGCGGGGAGACGGGGAGCTCGGTGCCGCGAGATGTGTGAAGGCATCCAGCCTGGCGCGTGGGCGTCGCAGCCCACCCCGAGATCTGCCTGGGGGAGCTGCTTTCCAGCATCTCCTGGAGGTGTTTTGCACCAGGCAGGCTGTTGCACCGTGGGTGTGGGCGCCCACCTGTCCCGGCTGCCCAGCACAAAGCAAGAGGGGTCCCCTCTTGGCTCAGGGAGGGGACCTTGAGGGTGGGCTGAGTCCTAGTTCATCCAGTGCTTCGGGCTGGTGTCAGGTACACACACCCACCTCCCCTTGGTGTTTAGGAATAGCTGGCTAGCAGGAGGGCCTGGAAGGACAGCGATGGACCAGGTGCTCTCCTGAACAAGAAACACAAGAGCTGCTTCTCTGGTCCTTGCAGTTAGTGCATCCTCTGCCAATCTCATGCCGATCTCATGTTTCATCCATGCAGTGTCCACTTGCTCTGGGGTAGCCCCTCTGCTTTCAGGGGATTGTCCCTTCCAGCCTAAATTATTCATGATTCTGCATGACCTAGGCTGGGGAGGTAATGTATAAGACCTTGACTTTCCTACCCAAAGCAGCCAGCAAGCAAAGGCCAGCAGCAACCTTGTGCTGCTGATGTCGCTGCAAGATCCCAGGCTCTTTTCAGCCTTTCCCGCTTGTTAAAGCCGAAGCAGTGGGACTTGGATGATGCTCACAATCCAGTCTGTGTTCCAAGCTGTAAAATGTCTTCTAATTTTATTTGTACTCGTTTGTAAATCAGGCTGTAATTATGATACAGAACACATCCATTATCCTGTTGGAGAGAGATGCAAAGTATGGCTCAATGTAATGAATTAATAGATTTTTAAATTGCATTATAAAAAAATAGTGATCTTAGCCCTTGGAACAGATGACTCTAAGTTTTTGTGTTCGCGTGTGTGTGTATAATCAGGACTAGATTAGAGAGAGATCCAATTAACACTTTAAAAGTTGCAATCTGTTTTTGCAAATGGTTCCACTCCTTGCACGGGGATGGGGAGAGCGCAGCCCCTGTGCGCTCCCCGGGAGCACGCAGCGGCACCCTGCTCTCCAGCGCTCGCAGGCGTGATGGCTCCGTGGGATGATTTCTGTTCGTGCAGCTGCTGAGCCCATATGTGAAGGTGTAGCCCAAAACCGGCATTTGGTTCAACGCAGGACTTTTCCCAGGGTGGCACGTGCTGTGCCGTTCAGGAACATGTCCCGGCCACAGCTCCTTGTTTTCCTAACACATCCAATCCGGGATGGCGCTTGTGGAGCTAACCGCTGGAGCTGGAGCTGGGATGGCAGCTCCACACCGTCACTGTCTCAACGTGCCCATGGGACGGCCCTGCTCTGTCCCTTGGAAGAGCCAAACCTTTTTACTAGGGTGACGTGCGTTGCCCCCCTCTTCCAGCTCCACCAAAGGGCTTTGCTCAGGAGATGAGGGGAAGTCTTTTTGGGCTGCAGATCTTCAGAAGCAGCCAGAGACCTGGCGATGGCAGGGCCTGAGTGCTGCTCCTGGAAATCTGCGCCACGACAGGGCGAGGGGCCAGGACCTTCCATCCCCTGACTTGCCCGTGTCGTTACAGACGGTGGCAGACTGCGTCCTGTATTACTACCTGACCAAGAAGAATGAGAATTACAAGAACCTCGTCAGAAGGAATTACCGGCGGCGCGGGAAGAGCCAGGTAAGAGCTGGAGGAGCACGTGGAGATGTTGTCCCTGGGGCTGAGCAAGGAGCTGCTGCGCTTTGCACTTCCATTTTCTCAGCAGCACTTTTCTCTGAGCACCACAAATACTTCTTTTCCCCCTCTCCAGATGGAGATCTTGCTTGCAGACTGCGATGGGGCTGTGGTTTTTGTTCTGTGTAGCTTTTCAGAACATGCTGTTTTCTGGCCATTGATGTTTGCCCGTCTCCATGCCAAGGTCACAGTAGCTTTAAAAAAGCAAACAAAAAACCCAAGGTGCTTGAAAAAGGGGACGGAGTGAACGCAGAAAACGTAGCCAGGCATAGCACGGGGTTGCCTGTGCAGCCTGAGGCTCTGTGCAAGAACCGAGCAGGGCCTGTTTGTCTCTCCTCTCTGGAGATGGCAGCTGGTGTGCTCTCAGGGACGGGGCTCCTGGGAGCTGAGTGGGGTTCTCCTGCCTTGCAGAGCCTGCTCAAAGCTCTTCCTGCGGGCAGAGGTGTGGGAGGAGAATGACTTGGGTGGGAGTGACTGGTGAGCCTGAGCAGAGGCGTATAAAGCTGTCTGAAGTGTTGGAGGGTGTCCGAGATCCCCGTGGGGGCTGGCAGATTTGGCGCTGAAGGTAGAGGAGACCCTTAACCTGTTGGTTAAGGGCTGGGCAGGTACCTCGGGTACCCTGAGGTGCCTGGGGGTAGGTGACTGAATTAACCTTTGCCATTACCGTGGCCAAGATACAAATGTGGACGTGACCATGCCAGTGTTGCTGCTGATACCATGATACCCAGGTACCCATATAAGTGCTAACCTGTTGGGCAGGTGCCTTGTCCCCGTGGATGCTTCTAGCCAGAGGAGGGTGCCACTGGTGGATCCCCAGCTCCATGAGGTGAACGATTATCCACATCATGAGGAGAGTGAGGTGACCGCCAAGGAAGTATTGCCAGATAACGTGGGGATAGGGATGGAAAAATGGACCTGGCCCTGCCACCGCTGACATCAGCAGCTCCTCACGCTGCATGGCCATAAAAAGCAGCACTTGGGTCTAGATCCTGATTGGGAGGCAGCTAGGTAGCCTCGCTCCAATTTGATTTCTGCAGCATTAAAACATCAGAATAGCTAGCACATGACGAATGTCATGGACAGGGCCCAATTTTCCCTTCTCTTTTTCAGAGACATTAGAGATGGATAAAACCCTATTAGATTATCCAGTCCCTCTCCCAGCAAACAGAGGGTGGTTCCCTCCAGCACATTTTTATAGTGTTTACCATGGTCTGTTTTGCTAGATCACAGCAACTGGAACATGAGGCCACATTTGTTTCTTGTTAGCGGTGGAGACATTTAGCACAGCTCATTCTGGTTTCTGTGTCAAGTTGAGCAAGTAACAAGTGTGGAGGGAGAGAGGCAATTTAATGCTCTGCCCTGCATCTACCTATCTACCTCTGCGGCCACAGACCTGCCTGTCGTGCACCCAGCAGGTACTACTGGTGTTTTGGTTTTTAAAAGTGTCCACAGTGTCCTTGGCTGTAGAATTTCCCACGACGCTTGCCCTAATGAGTCTGGTCTCGCCTGGGCCGTGGAGATCGCATGCTGCCGTTTGGAGCCTTGTTCGGTGCCAGCCTCTGGAAGCAGGGACTTGCTGCATCGGCTGTGATAAAGGACAGGGCTGTTTTTGCACGTAGGACACAGCGATATTTGTAAATCGTTAAGAGGCAGAGGCTGTTGGGCTCTGAGAGGAGCACATTGCAGCTCCGCTGGAGCGGAGCTCGACCAGAACGTTACTGATTTTGAAAGAACAGTCAGGTCCGTGATTCTGGGGGAAAAGCAAAGTGGTGACTATATCCCCTTGCTGTTGGATGCTCAGGTGGAAGATGGGATGCTCAAGCAAGCTTTAGGAGCCAAGGGCTGACCGCACAAATAGCGGTAGGTGAGGGGTGCAGAACGAGAGCTGAGGTGTAAAATCCAGCCTGGAGCAACTCTTCCCCAGAGATCTTGAGGGGTCTTGAGGCGCATACTCTGTGTTTGCGATACCTCCAGTGTTTCTGTACATGGCTTGCTTCTGTCTCCTGCGAGGCTGCGTGCAGAGGGATGCTGGAAGAGCCTCTGTGCAGACTTTTGGAAGGGCACGCTGCTGTGGAGGGAAGGCAGTGGCAGCTGGCAGGGCAGCATGGCTGGGTCTGTGCTGCAGAGGGAGACTGTGCTGAGGAGAGAGTCGTTTTAGGGTGGGATTTTAAGGTAATGAAGGAAGCAATGTGTTGTTAAAAGTCCTGCCAGAAGCTGGTGGGAGTGGTGAAGCATCTCCGTTGCACCCCTTCCTGGAGCTGGGGTCTCCCCTGAGCGCAGTGCTGATGGGACCTACTTTCCCAGGCCAGGCTGGGTCCAGCACAGGAGAGATTGGATATTGGCAAATCTGGAGGGCTAGGATGGAGGGATGCTCCTGGTGGGATTTTTGCCAGTGAGGACCTTCAGAAGCTGCTCAGATTCTGCCTTTGCCAGCAGAAGGTGTGCTCATTTGGGAGTACGCCATCCTGGACGCTCAGCTGGCACCTTGGCTGCCCATCATCCCTGCTTGTTCCCGGGGGGATCTTGGGTTATTTTTAACCCTATGCAGGTCCCTCATCCTGTTGCTCATGTAGCCTCGCAAAGAGTTGAGGCTGTGGTGTGGTGGCATGGGGCTGCCCTCTTCACCTGCCCAGTCTCAGCCGCCATAGACAGTGATGCGATGAAGGACAGGAGATGTGGTGGGACATCACGGGGATGGGCAGCATGCAAGGAGGAGACAGGGCTGCAAACACTCTTGTGTTCCTGGCACTGACCATGCTCTGAGCACAGATTTTCCTGCTGGTAGGGGTTCAAGCAGTTAAATGCCAAAAGTGAGATTTAATTGATTTAGAAGAGAGGAGGGGAGATTGACTTATATCAGATGAGGTCTGGTACAAATAGCGTTTCAAGTGGCCCTATGCTGTTTTCTTGCTCCTTTTCTCGTGGAGAGGTTGGTGGTCTTATTTGCTCTTGGAGGCTGCGGGGAGCTTGAGAGCGAAGGGGAGATAATTACACATTGAAGTAGAGCTGCTCTGGTGTCAAGATTATCATTGTGGCCTACTTATTAAAAATCCATTAAAAAATAAGAATCCCACTGCTCCCTGGCTGATGCTCCCCTGGCAAAGGATATTCCTCATAAAGCCGCTACTTATGGCTAAAAATCTCCTGCCAAGAGCGGGGACTTCACAGGATTCTGCTTCCAGTTTGTCAGAAAACGGAGCAGCCGCCCGCTCTGAGGCAGGGTGCGTGCTCCTGTGTCCATGCGTCTGATGGGTCGTTATCCATAATATCGAGGCTCCTGCGGTGGAGGTCCTTCCTAAAATAATCCACTGTGTTCGGGTGTGGAAAATGCCATTTAACCCTTCAATGGGGGAATCAGCCGGAAGTCAGCTCCCCAATGTGTGATTTCTCATTGAAAAAAAGAAAATAAGAGTTTGTGTCATGGTGAAATGATCTGATCTGATACTCACTGTACAGAAATAAGCATAAATTTGCATGAGGTTGTAATGAAGGGCGCTCGTGCAGATGTGTCGCTGGGGGGGCTGTCGCAGTCGCTCTTCTGGGTGTTTCAAAGAGCATCCGTCTGCGAACACCCCTAATTCTGTAGCGGAGGGCACCCAAACTGAAATTAGGCAGTTAGCGCCGTGTGCTTTGCTCTTGGGGCAGGCTGTTCAGCCGGGCTGCGGCAGCGCAAGCGTTGGGCTGGAACTGTGCAGGAAGAGAAATGACTCTGTTTCAACATAATTCTTCCGTGCGGAGTGTGAGGTTTTCATTCCAGAATAAATTCGCTTTGATTTTGGAGTAGTGTTGCTCACATGGCAGTGGAGCGGCCGATGATGCTTCCTGCGGCGGTGCTGGTGAATTCCCAGGAGGAGAAGCCGTGGGGCTCCCACGCGGTGCCGGGATGGGGAGGCGGGCGGCCATCCCGCCAGGCAAGGCGGCCCGTGCTCTGGCCTGCGGCGGGTCGGTCGGCAGCGGTGATGGGCGGCCAGAGGAGCTGCCTGCCTGCCCTGGGGATGACTCAGAGGTGGATGAAGTCATGCGCCGCAGTGGATGGACACGGCTCGCAGGACGTGCCGTCATGCCTGTCCCCCTCGGCGCTGCTGTCAGACGGCGCTCACGTATTTCCTGGCAAAAGGGCCCCATGCGTTAGCACTGACGCTTTCGAGGACTTGCTCTGTGCCGCCCAGGGGAACAGCAGCTGCTGCCCGGATCCCCCCGTTCTCCGCCGGGGAGTGGTGCCGGAGCCATGCCGGTGGGGTGGAGGCCCACGGTGTGACCTGCTCGGACAGCCGCTGCGGTCCCCTGCCAGGTCTGAGGACCTTTCCCAGGCCCACCCTCTTCCCTGCCTCCTGCCAGACCCCAAATTGAATTATCCATCCCGCCAGCTGTCCCGCCCTCCCGAAACACAAACCGTTCCCCTCACCCACATGGATAAACAACCGCAGCCCGGATTTTATAAGCAACCCATGTACTTTTTTCACGGAAGTGCCGTCCCAGCCGAAAGGGCTGGCAGGGACCGGGGCTGCCAAGCGGGCACTGCCTGCCCGTGGCTCGGGCTTTCCGTGCGCCCCGTCCCTGGTAGGGAGGCAGAGCACCCGCTGTGGTCCAGCCTTGCCCTGCCATCACCTCTCCTCCCTCTGCGGGGATCGGGTCCAGGGCTGAGCCAAGTGCCTCTTACACCACAAGTTGTGTGCGTGCCCCCGCTCCGTTCACCACAACGGCTAACGAGGGGAATGATGTTTATTTCTGGGAAGCATTTGATTTTCATCAATCCAGGGAGCGGCTCCTCGTTAGTGACAAAGGCTTTGACAGCTTCTCTTTCAGACACTTGTCATAAACCCCTGGTTTAATAACGCAGCACATCGCACAGAAACAGCCCTGGATGTGACCAGTAAACTTTGCTGCCACAAATACCAGTAAATTATTCTGCAAGCGTTTAAGCCTGTGCTGGCTTGGGCGCTGTGTTTTAGAGTGCTGGCGTTATCTGCAGAGCAGGCAGGAGCAGTTGGTGTGGTTGGAAATGCTGCCTGAGATGTCAGTGTTGGGACGCGGGCTCATCTTCTGCTGAGGGGATGTTGCTGCAAGGTGGCCCTGTCCCCCGGTTGCCGTCCTGTCCCCTGGCTCTGCTCCATCCTGCTGTCACGTGTGGGCTGGCTCAGGTCCCTGCTGGGACGCAAAGGGAGTTGAATTTGGCTCGTTTTCTGGACAGGTCTACAGTGGGACAGCACCAGTGGTGGCTGGGGAAACCTGCCCGGCCAGGCTGGGGCTGCGGGACCCATGAGAAGACGTCAAACCTGGCCAGAACCAGTGGTCCTGGTCCTGCTGGAGTGTGGCCTCGCGGGGAGAAATGTCTCGTAGAGCATTTATCCCTTGGGTGCTCGTGTGTGTGCAGCTGGGTGCAGGCTCTCGCTCCTTAAGTCTACATCTCCTTGTAGCCAATACAAATCCAGACAAAACCCTCTAACCCCCAGAATCCTCAAAAGTGGTCCAAAGCCATCCTGATGGAAAGCACTGGGCTTCCTGTGAGTGCAGAGCATTGTGCTGGGGCTTGTTGGGGGGCAGCGGGTCCTGCTTAGCGGCTGGTGGTTGCAAAGAAAGTGGTTGTTTCTGGGAAAACACCCATCTGTCGTACTTTTCCTACAGCCCAGTGTAGCTCAGGTGCTTCCCAGCTTGCAGGGCAGCCTGACAGCAGCACTGGGGGGACAAGGGCTTGAGGTCTGCAGCCTCTCCTGTGCTTTGCTCTCTTCCAAGGCCTGCATTCAACAGGAGCATCTTCCTGCCCTGTCCGGGCTGCCGAGATGGCCGGTACAGAGTGTGTAACCCTCCATGGGTACCTGCTCTTTCGGTCTGGGCTCCTGTCGCTCCCAAACCTTAGGTGTGCCCCATAAGGTGCATCGTGCCCATTCCACCGTTAGGAGCACGTTGCAGCTTCCCCTCGTCCCTGCCACCCCTCCAGGCAGCGTAATCAGGAAAACACAATGGAAACTCACATTCCTGAAATCCCAGCTGCAGTTTTGGGGGTGATTAAATGAGAACGATGTGGCCATATTTGGGAAAAGAACCGAAGGATACGTTGCCATGGGAGGATGGCTGCTCGCTCCCCGGGTCCCAGCATGGCCTCGTGGGCTGCTGGCGGCGTGGGGAGGGCAGCGAGACCGGCAGGCTCGGAGCGGGGACGGATGACTGCTTCCCTCGGGGTTAGCACCAGCACGGGCTGCCAATGGACCGCTTGGCCACCGCAGTTGGGCTCTTCCATGCAATTTGATCGCGTCAGCCGTTAGCGATAGTAAAATAGTTACTTAAAAGTGACGTGAACCCCGCCATTCTGGTTGGCCCCGAGTTCGGACTCGTGTTTCTCCCGCAGCCGATCGATGTGTCCTGCCAGCGAGCGCTCCACCCCGCCTGCACCCACGTGAGTACCGCTCAGGGACAGGGCTTTGGGATCTGGGCTGGGCACTGCCCATCCTGGTGGGGATCCCGCAGCGTCTTCCTGGCAGGGCAGGGAGCGATAGAAGCGGTTGGATTTTGAGATGAGTTGTTTTATCTGTAGTTGTGACCCAGGTTTGACTGGGAACCAATGGGAAATAGGTCACACCATTGATAAGTTGCTTTCTAAAGCAGGCACGGCTGAAAATCTCAGAGAAAGCCTCTTTTGTGAGGATATGGGACTTGCTTTGAGCCCAGTGTGTCTGCAGCATGCGTGGATGCTGCTCTGTATCCTGCGAGCTACCGGCCCGGCACCTTCCTCTGGCAGGGCTTGGAGCAGGGACAGGGTGCGGCCAGGATGCTGCAGGCAGGGCAGAGCAGAGGAGCGGGGTAAAGCAAACCACAGGGAAGAGAAAACACATGTTCCCTGCCTGGGATAGAGCGGGGGCTCATCTCCACCTCTTCCAAATGTTACGCTCCCTTCCCCTCGGGTCATTTTCCCTTCGCAAGCAATCACATCACTTTTTAAAAAACTCAGCGGTGACCCAGAAAAGAAACATTGCCTCTTATGGAAAAGCCCTCAGTGATGTAAGGAGGGATCTGGGCGAGCAGGGTCCTGTAAAAATGACTTCTGTGCTTTCTGCAATCAAGGAGCAAGCACTAGGAAGGCGTCAGTGGTCCTGCAAGTGATGCCGCAAGGTCGGGCATCCCGACGGTCCCACAGCCAGTCCCTCCTCTCGTCCTCGGCACGCTGCTCGCCCCCGGGACCGGCAGCCTGGGAGATGGCATGGGGCTTTCCCATGGCGTGGCCGGGCAGCCTGGCTGTGGCTGCTGGCGCTTTGCTGCTGGCACCAGCCGTGTTTTGTGGCCCGCGGTGCTGGAGAGCCGCGCTGCCGAGCATGCGCGGGGGCCTGTTCAGTGCCTCCTGGGGCGCTGGGCATGGCCCCAGCTTCTCCCATCCCTGCCGTGTAACGACTGCTGTCTTGCAGGGTTTGTTGTTTACCAGCGGAGGAGCAGCGCAGCTCCAGGCCATTGCGGTCGGAGCCGAATCAAGCAAACCCCATGCTCTCTGTCATTCTTATCAAATCCAAGCCTGGCCCTTTGATTTTTATTTTTTTTTTTATTTATTTTTTGTTTTTTTTACTTGCTTCCGCAGCCAACAGCATCAAACCCAGCCATGGGATGCAAGCAATCAAAGCCAAGTTGCCGACAGACATTCCTCTTCCTCTCCTTGTTGTTTTGGCAGCGGCTTGTTTTGCTTTGTGGTTTCTCCCATGAGCAGAGGGTGCCGCGCGTGGTCGTGAGAAGCCAGGCTGCGCGGCGGTGGGTGGCAGCGAGGGCTGAGGCGTTCCAGACCATCAGATCAGAGGCTCTGGGCCCTGGGAGTGGGTTATGTGATATGTACATACGTTTTGAAGCCATCCTCCCTGTGCTCTGTATCCCGCCTGCATCTGAGGGATGGGTAGGGAAATGTGGGGAGTAGTGTCGCAGTGGTCATGTGGCATCCAACCTCATCTTACGGCGTTGGCAAGCGGGGAAAGGATGCTCCGTGGGAGACCTTGGATGCAGCGTGGTGGCTGAACAGGAGGCCAGGGCTCTGGGTGCTCAGCGGGGGAGTCCCTGCCCCGACTTTCCTTGTCGTGACCTGTTGGAGGGAGTTTGGAAGCAGATGGAAGGATGGATGTGGGTGGTGGAGGAGGAGGGATGCTCCTGAGCCGCAGTGCCTGTGTGGCTCAGCACACCACACAGAGCCCTGCCAGACGTGCTCTGTGGGGTGTCCCACCAGGCCAGGGAGAGGGGTGGGACCTGAGTGCCGAGTCGCGCCGGCTGTCCCTGCCCCGTGGTGCCGCTACCGAACCCCCTGGGACGTTCAGGGTGGTGCCAGCAGGCACCCACGCATGCACGCAGGCCTGCTGGGGTTCCAGAGAAGCAGCAAAGCAAACCCTTGGGCGTTCCTGGCCAGCCTAGTGCAGGCCTTTTGTCTTTGGCTTATCTCGAGCTGGTTTTAATTTGCAATTCCCTGATTGTGTGCAATGACCTCGGCCTGAGCCTGCTCCGCAGCCGAGTGCCCCTGGAGAACATCATAAATGCCGTTGATCTGAAGTCAGCCGCAGGAGAAGCGAAGAGCCGGCGTCCTGCGCGCGGGAGAAGCGGCACGGCTGAGCGGGCGCTCCCGGCTGCCGGAGGGGATGAGGCGTGCACTGGCGAGGCGCAGCTCCCTCCAGAGCCCCTGTCCAGGTGGACTTCGGTGTGACTCGGTGGGGAGGGGGTTGTCACTGCACAGCCGCAGCGAGCCTGCAAAGCCACCTTCCAGCAAAAACCCTGGAGCTCACCTGGGGATGAGCTTGAGCGGCACCAAAACGAGTTGCCTCAGCCTGGCGTGCGTGGTTCTGCGTGAGGGCCTAGAGGGTTGTGGTTTGCTCCCTCCTATTTTAAGGATCGAACGGGAGTTGGTTGTTTCCCTGGGGTGCTCATCTGTAAGAGCCCAGGGCGCTGTAACAACGGCAGCGGAGGTGATGCACCTGCTGGCATCCAAATGGTGTCCCCCGTGCAGCCAGTCCACCCTTGATCCCTGCCATCGAGAGAGGGACGTCACCCCCAGCCAGCACGGGGGCTCGGGGACGGGCTCTCGCACAGTGCCATCACCGTGACCCGAACTGGTTCCCCACCAGTGCGCAGCGTGGCCAGGGGTGGCAGGAGCTGGTGGTCCTGGGGCAGGAACGGGACTCCCGGGGTGGAGCTCAGCTGAACATCACAGGGAGAGCTGCTGTGACATGGCGGCCGTGCCCGTCCCTGTCCCTAGCAGGACCAGGGCCGGGGAACTGAGCCGTGCAGGCAGCAGTGGGGTTTTGGGGCCTGTTGTGAGGGTGCTGCAGGGCAGGGACTGAGGGGGGACGGGGAGAGGGCGCGGGTGCCTTTGTCGCAAGGTGCGCGGCGCAGCGGTTAACGCCGGGACACCCTGTGGGCACCAGCGAAGGCTTCTGGCATCGTCCCCTGCTGCAGCCCGGCGCGTCTTGCCGCAGAGGGACCGGGGAAGGCAGGAGTGGTCATTTTCCAGAGGTTTGCAAGTTTGGAAAATAAATAGTCCTGCGCCGTAGGTTAAGCTTGGCATCCTGACGGATTAATCACGCTGGCTGCAGCCAGCACTGAGAGCCCCGGTGACGAGAGCTGTGGTTTATAGATGATGATTCATCGCCTCGACTTAGAGCGGCCACGTTATTCCAGCAGATTGCAAAATCATAAGAGGAATGTTGTGGTTAGTTTACGGCTTAACTATGCAAATCGTCAGGAAGCCTTCAGAGCCGGAGAATGTAAGGCACAGCGCGCCCGGATGGCTGGGCGGTGAGCAGGGGCCGGCAGCCGGCGATGGGGCTGTCGGGGACTGGCCGCTCGCGGGAGCCGGGGAGCGGGGAGGTGAGTGATTTAGGGGGGATGTGAGGGTCCGGAGCTCGCAGTGAGTGTGCGAGCGGGGTGTTTCAGAGGCGGGGGATACGCTGCTGGCCGGGAAGGGGTTTCTGGCTGCTTTCGCCGTCTCCGTGCCAAGGCGGCAGGCGTCTCCGGCAGAGCTGGGGAGGGCGAAAGTGGGGAGCTGCTTCTCCCACCTCCTCCTGCCCTCCAGTCCTGCTTCCAGAAGCAGGCAGTGCCTCGGCGGAGGAAGTAAACAGAGTGGGAGGAGCTGCACCTCTTCCTCGCTGGGGCTTTCTCCCAGCCAGACTCACTGCCGGGACGTGCAGCAAGTTGGTTGGTTCTCAGCAGGGCCAGTGTTTCGGGGTCCAGGACCTACCTGGAAGCCAGCGTCTCCCAAAAGTGCGTTCGGTGTTGGAGCTTTAGAGCGGCTGGAATCCCCGTGAGGTGCCAGCCCGATGGAGCTGGCCAGGCAAGGCGAGCCGTGTCACTCCGGACGGGAGCCGGGTGCTGGGGCGAGCACGCGTGGCTGCCCGCAGGCCACGGCAAGAGGGTGGCTGGCAGCGCACGCCGTGTTCCCGGGAGGGCTGGCAGTGCTCTGCTCCTCCTCTCCAGCTGCTCCGAGGCCGGTGGGAAATTAGGGTAGAGGTGAGCAGATGTTTGTAATTAGGGAGCAGCTCATGTCGGAGCACGGGAAGCATGCAGGGACGGAGGCCGCCCGTCCCCGTGGGCTCAGAGCAGGCTCAGCATCTCACTCACGCGTCCTCCTGTGCGATTATGTCCCTGGGCCTTTTTAAATAAACAGGATGTGTCAGCGGCAAAAACAAGCAGCAGCGATGCTGGGGAGGAAGGGCGGTCCGGAGGTTGGAGTGTCCGACCTGGGAGGGACAGCCCTGCCCTCTGCCACAGGCATCTTCCCCAGCCTCGGGCACGTCCCTTCACCTTCTTGTGCAAGGTGGGGAGCACGTACCTGCTTTGCCTCGGGGAGGTGGGGTGCCCCATCCCCAGGGGGGCAGGGATGGTAGGTGGAGAGAGGTTGGAGCTTGCCGGGAGACGAGCAGTTTTGCTGTCGGCCTTTGGCGTATCCGCTACGAGCCGACCCACCTGCCGGGCCACCTCTAACCGGGGCAGCGTGAATCAGAGGGAAACATTGGCTGGTAATTGGGGAAGCATTTCCTGGCCTGTCACGCTTTGGGATGGCGTCCCGTCCCTTGAATCATCCAGAGCTGGTCCATGTCCAGCGCTAAGAATAGCCTCCCCGCGCAGCGCGGGGGCAGCCGTGTGCCGGGGGGAGACTGGCTGGCTCACGGGTTCCCGGTACTGTGCCGTGGTCCGGCTCCCATGTCAACTGGTCTGAGGTTTGGGGTAGAGCCCGTAGCATGGCCAAGGTGGCTGTCCCCAGGGAGGTGTCTTCTCTATATGCTGTTCTTGCACAGCTTTGTTTGGGACCCCGGGGTGCCCACTTCCCCCAGGGCTCTGGGTACTTCAACCAGCCCCGTGGCCTCCAGCCCAGCACGTGCCCCAGGGTGGGATGTAAGGTGATGTTGGTGAGCACGGCTGCCCTCAGAGGTGCATCCTGGGGTGTTTGGGGAGTACCCCACTGCGCAGCTAAGCCCCAGTACAGGAGATAAGCCA
>JAAGAY010134975.1:0-15662 GCA_011801015.1 Ardeotis arabs
ATTCTATGATTCTATGATTCTATGATTCAAAAAGGTTCAAATAAAATCAATCTTTGAACTAAAAATTATGTTGTCATATTTGAGTATTATAACTGAATACATAGATTAATAATTTCAAGTCTGAGATGTTTGATACAAATTTTCTGAAAGATTCTTAATAGTTTCATTTCTTTATTTCTAAATTTCATACTTGTTATCTTTTTCTTTTCACAGTTATATGTTTTGTACCAATTCATCTTAGGTAGTCATCACAGCTGTAGAAACTAATATTCAAACTTTAAAATTCTACTTTTTTTTTTTTCCCAAGAAGTTGCCTATCTGGCCACAAATGATCAGAGGGGCTGGAGCACCTCTCCTACAAGGACAGGCTGAGAGATTTGGGGTTGTTTAGCACGCAGAAGAGAAGCCTCCAGGGAGACATTATTGTGGCTTTCCAGTACTTAAAGGGGGCTTATAGGAAAGATGGGGACAGATGTTTTAGTAGGGCCCGTTGTGACAGGACGAAGAGTAATGGTTTTAAACTAAAAGAGAGTAGGTTTAGACTAGATATAAGGAAGACATTTTTTTACAATGAGTGGTGGAACACTGGAACAGGTTGCCCAGAGAGGTGGTGGATGCCCCATCCCTGGAAACATTCAAGGCCAAGTTGGACAGGGCTCTGAACAACCTGATCTAGTTGAAGATGTCCCCGCTCATTGCAGGGGGGTTGGACTAGATGACCTTTAAAGGTCCTTCCCAACTTGAACCACTTTATGATTCTATGATGCTATTATCTAAATGAAGCCTTCAGTCTTTTATGTGTTTACCTGTAGTTCAATGTCTCTGTAGAATTCAGTCAAAATTAAATTAAATTAAATTATTTTCAAAGTAAAACTTAAAGTTCTTTGACATCTTTATTTTTGCAAGAAATGAGTAAATAACTTCTGGTCATTCTCTAGTTATGCCATATTCAACCGTATAATCTGAATATCACTAATGTCCTCTATGCATTTTAGAAAACGAACCAATACATTTTGTTTAAAGGAGCCAATGTGGTAATGTTTATAGAGGATACAAGCTACATTTTACAGTGCAAAGAAAACAATAGTGCATTGGTAGGGATTAGGAGACAAGCATTAAGGAAACCTCTATCTGGAAAGCCGCATTCACTTATCTGTCTATACTGTTTTCCAAATGGAAAAAAATGGTACATTCTTATTTAGCAAGATGTGGTGAAAGGTTAAAATTATTATAAAATATCATACATATGTACATAATTAAGGTTATATAGTCTATACTTATAGTTATGTACACATATATGGAACTGCAGAATATAGTTGTCTATGACAAAAAAAAAAAAACCTTTAAATAACATATCTAAAGACACTGAAATATTTAAGACACTAAAATAACATGATAATATGGGCCTGGAAAGTATGGCAGAGAGCCATACACTTTTACTGACACAAAAAGAGCAAGCATTTTATTATTTCTCATATCCCATTCTATGTACATAAGCTTTAATTACTTCATTCCCTGAGATTCCATTTTAAAATAATTTAAAAGTACTTTACTTTAAAAGTACTGTGACAATAAAAAGCAATAAAATTCACATAGAACTTGATAGAATTCTGTTGTGTCATATTATCTTACTGTCACAAGCCTTTTCAAAAGATATTTTAATCACATTTGTCGAAATGTTAATTCCTTCCTATACAACCTATAGCTCAAAGTAACTTGTCTGACAAGTAGTATATAATATTTTAGTGCGACAATATTATATACAATAACATAAAGCATATAAGCATATTTTATACAGCACACTCTCTCTTTCATACATTACTACCTTTTTCTCTTTTTGAACTATAAACTGGATACAGTGAAACAAATTTATCCTTTGCATCTTTGAAATGATATTTTAATGTCATCAAATATGAAGAACTTTTACCATTTGTTGTCTAGGTATTCTGTTCAGTTAGCTCTCTAAGAAGCATTTTTTTAATGTAAGTAATAGGAAATCAGAACTACTGAGGATATGAGACTTCTGATTGCTTGTAATTCATGCATTCTCCTAGCACCATATGACCATTTTTTCAAGGACCTTCACCCTGACTCAAAGAGGTCAGTCCAAATGTATCAGTCCCTGAATTTAAAAATACTTTAATCACTTTTATTTTCAATAAAATGATCAGTCCCTAAATGTTCTAAAAATATAATCTGTCACAATTTTATGTATTTGTTAGCCTACTCAGTTATGTTTCATATTCACTTTGACACTAAATTAAAAATTCATAGAATGTTCAAACATCCTCAACTGCAAAAGTTACAAGCATCTTTAGTTTGCTTCCTACAACGTTACTCCTATGCCTTATATTGTCTATAACAAGAAATATAAATTGTATCTTTTAAACTAGAAGTATGTACTTTCTATGTAGGCTGAGTGAGGAATAGTTCTGAATAGTTTTCTTCAGGAACAGACTACTCCAGCATGCGCCACAATTCTCGCCAGTAAACTTGCTCCAGCATCGGCTCCTCTCTCCACGGGGTCACTGGTCCTGCCAGGAGCCTGCTTCAGTACAAGCTTCCCACAGGGTCACAGCCCTCTGCAGGTGTATCCATCTGCTCCAGCACGGGGTCCTCCACGGGGTGCAGGTGGATCTCTGCTCCACTGTGGACCTCCATGGGCTGCAGGGGGAGACCCTGTGTCACCATGGTTTGCACCATGTGCTGCAGGGGAATCTCTGCTCCAGCACCTGAGGCACCTACTCCCCCTTCTTCTTCACTGACCTTAGTGTCTGCAGAGTTGTTTTTCTCACATGTTCTCACTCCTCTCTTCCAGCTGCTGTTGCATAGCAGCTTTTTCCCCTTCTTAAATGTGTTATCACAAAGGCTATACCACCATCACCGACAGGCTTGGCCTTGGCCAGCAGCAGGTCCATCTTGGAGCCAGCTGGCATTGGCTTTATCAGACACAGAGGAAGCTTCTAGGAGCTTCTCACAGAAGCTACCCCTGTAGCCATCCCTGCTACCAAAACCTTGCCATGCAAAGTCAATATAAATATTATTTTTCATTTTAATTTTCTACTTTGAGGCCACTCAGTCAGGTGACTCAATTTTTATGTATTCAAATTATTTTGTGTATTAGGCTTAGAATGTTGTGGGCTTTTTCCACTAAAATTCAGTACGATGGCTACAAGAAACGGAATATAGAGCATTTCTAAGGACAGTCTGCTCCATTCTTACTTAAAATATAAAACCTCCCAAAAATTTGAATGTGCTTAGTTTCATTTCCAAACCAGTGACTTCTGATAAGGAAATAATGATGCTCTAGGGGCCCCCTCCCAAATCCATTTTTGCTGGCCACAGTTGTCTTCTGCAAAAAGAGCTCTCCAGTAGTGTGAGAGCAGTACTGTTGCATTAGCCATTACTGTTGCTGCAGGCATTGCTGTCGTAGATCCTGCTCTAAACAATGTTTTATCTGGAAATCTGACCCATTCTTGTTTCCTAGTCCTTTTGACAAAGCTTCCTTTGCTTTACTTAATCTGTAAAGCCACTTGCCTGGCTGTCATGGTTTAACCTCGGTAGGCATCTCAGCCCCACACAGCCACTCACTCAATGTCCTGCAGGGTGATGGGGGAGAGACTTGGAAGGCTAAAAGTGCAAAAATTCATGTGTTGAGATAAAGACAGTTTAATAGATAAAGAAAAAGCTGTGAGTGCAAACAAAGCAAAATAATAAATTCATTCACCACTTCCATGGGAGGCAGGTGTTCAGCACCATCTGCAGGAGAGCAGGGCTTCATCACATGTATCGGTGACTTGGGAAGACAAACGCTGTAACTCCAAATATCCCCCCCTCCCACCTTCTTCCCCCAGCTTTCATTGCTGAGAATGACACCATATGGTGTGGGATATCCCTTTGGTCAGTTGGGGTCAGCTGTCCTGGCTATGTCCCCTCTCAATTTCTTGTGCACTCCAGCCCACTCACTGATGGGACAGCATGAGAAGTACAAAAGGTCTTGATGCTGTGTAAGCACTTCTCAGCAGAAACTAAAACATCCATGTGTTATCATCATTGTTTTCATTACAAATCCAAAACGTAGCACCATTCAAGCTACTATTAAGAAAATTAACTCTATCTAAGCCAAAACCAGTATAAGTGGACAATATACAATTCTAACAACCCAGATGTTAATTATGTCCTACATAAATCTTCACATATTTGGTTCTTTTACAGTACCACTTTTTTTCCCCTAATTTTGCATGGTAGATAATTTCTAAAAATTGTTTCATTTACTAAGAGAAATAAGGAGAGGTTGTACTAAGATTTTAAAGACAAATTAAAAATCTTAGCTAATAACTGTCAATTAGATTACAATGATTTAAAAAAGAAGGGAAAGAAGAGTTAAATTTTGTATCATGAAAGGCTTTAAAATATATTTAAATGAAATTTAAATTCTGAAAAGTTTTAAGAGCTTGTGCTCGTGCAATAAGATTTTTCCTAGTACAAAGGATTCTCACATAGTTCGCCAAGGTGGTTACCTATTCTGTTTATCTTAATGCCATTTTATTATTTCAGAAATTTCCACTTGTTTTCTTGAGATAAAAGAGCTAATGTGAACACCAGACTGCAGATGGAGGTTTTCACCATATACTTGACACTTTCCCTTTGAAATAATTAATCATTCTAAATTATAAAGAATTTTAAAAATACAATTAGATATAGAGAGAAGGTCCTAACTTCACAGAAATAAAAAGGGGCTGCCAGAAGCAGAATGCTATGTTGGACCTGTGACAGGATATTTTTGTTCAGTGATGGTCAAAACTTGCTTTGCTTCTGTGAAACTTCTTTATAGGTCAGGGCTGTTGCAACCTTATCCAACTTCTTTCTGGTTACATAAAGTCTTCTCTCAGCAACTGGATTAATTAAAGTATTTAAAGTAAGTATTTAAATTACACACTATTGATTAGCTTAGGATAGAGACAGTTTAGCACATTACAATTGCTGTTAAATGAGATCGTCTGCAATGCTGTCCTCCATGGACATGTCTTTCCCTTTTTCAGACTTTCCCTATTTGTCTTTGGTTTAATTTTAATTAAAAGAGGCATTGTTGTTTCATCATGGTTTTGGTACTGTGCATAAGTTCAAAGTTGATGGACAATATTAAACTCAGAAAAGATTCACCTTGACAATATTTTTTTTTTGCTAAATATATAGAAGTATTTTTAGAGGAAAACAATGAGGACAATTAGTGCTCATAGAAAAGAGGCAAAAATTCCACTTGCTTTTTGAATCTAATCGAAACCTTTAATGTTGTTGAAATAACAAGAAATCTTTCCCTTTGTGATGAGGACTGTCATCTTTCTTAATGAATGCTTAGTAAACTCTATAGGGTCTTAAATTTACAGGAAATGTAAAAACAAACAGTCCTATACAAGAGACTATGAAAGATTCTGTCAAAAATTTTTAATAAAGATGATATACTATTGGTTCATTCCGAACATGACAGAGTTTTTATTTTTAAACAAGACTGTGCACAAAGTGACCTAAAAGACCATGGTGAGAACACTCCTTGCATATCAGAAACTAAGGACCAAACATACTGTCATCATGTTTCCTCTTCTTATACCTCTCTGATATAGCTCCAACAGGAATAAGTTGTATGAGATGTGTAATGCAGGAATCCTAATGTGATAACAATACTGAGAAATATAAATCTAGGAGAAAGCCAATTCAGCTCTGTTCTGTTGCATGCATCTTTCCATCTAATGAAAATATCAACTCCATCCTAAAAATATTGAGTTTTCTCCTACTATGCTGCTAAGGCTGCCCCCTTGTCTGTTATAAATATTTTAAAAGAAATTTACTCCAGTATTTTCATGGTACATGTATACCTTTTTCCAATATTAGCTTTTTCCTGACTAATATTTACCTTCATGCCTTATAAACATCAATCATATTCCCTTCAGCCTTATTTTCCTACGTAAAACAAGCTAACCTCTATTTTGCCACCATAGTTAAATTTTCTGTTTCCTTGATCACAGCTATGAATTCTATATTAACTTTTCCTGTCTTATTTCTTCATTATTGAGGATATATGCCAGCTGAGATCTTGTTTAATTATGTTATTACTTATCCATTTCTTCTGCAGATGCTACTTTGCACAATAAGATTTTTTTTTTTTACAGTCACATTGTACAATTGGCTCATAAATATCCTATGAGACACTAATCTACCTATGTCATCTTCCTCTTCCGACATTTCATTTTTAAGAACTCCTGGTTTATAATAGAAATTCATATTAATAAATTCATAGTTAAGTCCTAAGTTAATTCTACTTTACATCACATCCAAGCTAGAAGTTTAGTCATCAGAGGCAGAAAAGAAAGACAAAAGGAGTGACTCTGCTCATTTAAGACCAGAATAGTCTTTCAGATGTGCTTCTTTCTTTCTGTTAACTCTAGAAAGCATTTATGTGGTCCAAGATCCCATCGATCTTCACATAAGTGTCTGATGTGCCTACTGATTCTAGACTACATCTGCATAGATTTTATATGGAGAAGGCAATTGAATTCCTTGTCCCAGAAATAAACTGTTTGCAGGCAGGTCAATAAAACCACTTGAAAAAAAAAAAAAAAGAGATGGGGCAGATATATCATATACTCTAGTGTTTTGTATAAGTTGTGTATTTAGAAGCAAAGACTGCAGAAGATAGCTGTAGAAGAGAGGAGCTGTCTACTAAACAGTGATGATTGTGGAAAAAAATGTTACAGAAGATGACCCCCCCCCCTATGAAAATGCTGCTGTACCAGAAAAATGCGAAATTGATAGAGTTTCTCATTTTGGAGTCCATGGAACAAACCTCAGAATACTTCTTATCATTGTCATATTTGCTACTCTAAAAAAAAAAAAAAGGAATTATCAAAATGCTGAAAAAGTGAAAACCTACAGAAAATATTTGAAAGGTGGCACAAATTTATCATAAAAGCCTTAGGTAGCTATTATTTCAGGGAAAGAGGATTGAAAGATGATAGTATATAATACAAGTTAAGCAAAGATATTTTATAATCCAGAGGTCAGGGTACTGTTTTTGTCTGCGATAGAGTTAATAGTAGCTTGAATGGTGCTATGTTTTGGATTTGTGATGAAAACAGCGATGATAACAATGGATGTTTTAGTTATTGCTGAGCAGTGCTTACACAGCATCAAGGCCTTTCGTGCTTCTCATGCTGTCCCACCAGTGAGTAGGCTGAGAGTGCACAAGAAATTGGGAAGGGAGATGCAATTCGGGCAGCTGACCCCAACTGACCAAAGGGATATCTCATACTATATGGTGTCATGCTCAGCAACGAAAAGTGAGAGAAGGACAAAGAGGGCACATTTGGAGTTTGTCTTCCTGAGTCACCATTATGTGTGATGGAGCCCTGCTTTCCGGGGGATGGCTAAACACCTGCCTGCTGATGGGAAGTAGTGAAACAATTCCTTATTTTGCTTTGCTTGCATGGAAAGCTTTAGTTTTACTTATAAAACTGTCAACCCACAAGTTTTTGCACTTTTACCCATCTCAGTCTCTCCCCCATCCCACCGTGAGGAGAGTGAGCAAGTGGCTTCTTGAGGCTTAGCTGCCCACTGAGGTTAAACCGTGACACACCACTTTGAAGTTTTGTGTTTCAGTTTGGTGATCAGTGACATTTATTTGCCATATTAGTGGAATGGTAATATAATTTTGACATTTTTATCACCTGATAAATACAGTCATATACTTAGTTTATAACACCTCCTATTTATTCAGCAACCTTTAAATTTTCATAGTGTGTTTGAAAATCTGCTGCAAAACATTGAAAATAAAGTCTCCAAGATGGTTATACATGTATTTACCCTTGCTTAGTGACAGCAATACTGCCAACTACGTTTGGGTGCCAGTACAGCCTGAAGTAGAACACTAATACTTAGCAAAAAATTACTTTTGAAGTGTAAGATATTTATGATAGCACTGAGGATAGAAGATCTATAATTAACTTATAGGACAAGATAAAACTTTAAAACATTATTTACTGATAATTTTCCTATCGTTTAGGTTTTGGTTTTGTTTTAAAATATATTTTATTTTTCTGTATTCTCCTTTCATAATTCCAAGCTTTTGAAATACTTTGATATTAAATAATATAGTTTAACTACTGAGACCCCTAGTGGCAAAGAGTGAGCTGCCCTCACAGGGTTTGTAAAAAAAAAAAGTCTTAATTGCATGAGTAGCTGGAATATAGAAACTGTTTCAGAGAGAAGGAGGATGGAAGGAGGGAATCCAGGAATGCCTTGGTTCCAGTCCATTTTCTGTTCTTGATAAAAATGTTGGAAGTGGAGTAACGGTTCACGGAAATCAAACTTAATCCCTTTAAATATAGAAACCAAGGCTGAAAACTGTGAAGATATGGACTGCAAAAATAAAAATTGAGGTCACTAAGCCACAAACCTAAGAAAAATCGAACAAGACACAGTTCATCAGCACAAAAGCCTGAATAAAACCTCCGCAATCAGAAGGCACTAACAATTTTCAGGATTTTGAGTTTCCCAACAAATATTTCAGATGGTAGATTATTCTGTTTGCCCCTACCTTAACTAGCTTTTTCTAAGATATTGGTCCTTTTTTCGTTCTCTATTCCTACAATTTGTAACAGTAGCTAAATATAATATTTAGGATAAAGCAAGTTTTTCACCTTTGGATTAACAATGAATGTATTGATCTAGCTACATTACTTGAGATATGCTAGAAATACAGTTAGCACTACTATTGGAGGCCTGATATACTGCAGTTCAATGTGTGTAAATACCTGTAAAAATTAACTTGACTTTGAGCCTTGACTTACTCTGGCATAAAAAAGCTTAATTTGGTTCCTGCTGGGTTTTATTTTGTCTTTTTACTGAGGAGTCTCGCTAACTGATCTGAATGACATTGTTGCTTAACTTCATTGCCATTTTATTTGCCTTAATATTAGCATTAGAATCACCGACAGTGTTGACTTGTGTAACTCATTTGTTCTGTCAGTTTCTTCTCTTGGACTCTACTTCACAAGCTGACACCTTTTCTTATCTTCACTTCTGCCCACATTTTAGGTAGACGTTAGTAAAAAGCTTTTTATATGAGCCTAAGTAAAAAATGTAGAATTGGAACACTTAGGATAGAAGGTTTTTTTTCATTTCGTACTGGCTGTCCTACAAGGAAAGGAGAAATTTTATGAAACTCAGAGGACAAAGCAGTGAGATTTTTGAAGATGAAAAGATGAAGTTTCAAGTTTGCATTTCAAGAATTGTTACTGTTGTCTACAGCCTACACATTTAATACAGCATCTTTTGGGAAGAATTTTAGGCTTTGCTGACATCACATACTTGAGTTGTTATACATCACTTCCAATTCAGTATTACTTGTGCTGAAGTAACAAATCTCATTTCCCTCATTGAAATCATACAATATGGAATCACCTTACAAAACCTGAGCAGGAGTTAAAAAGAGGAGCACTAAGAGGCTGTACAAGAATCCCTCTTATATCTATCCAACCATATCTGCCTAGCTGAAGGCTCCTATTGTCTTCTACCCTTTATGCCTCTTCTTTTCTCCTGCCTCTAATTCCCTTCTGGCTTTTTAATCCAAGAAATATAATAGTCAAGAAGCAGCTTTTCAAGACTACATAAGCTGTTACAAATAAACGTGAGGAAGGCTACCCTCCTATATATACCTCCTATATAAAGGTGCTCAGCTACCCTCCTAATTTCACCTCCAGGACCATAAAGGAAGTAGGGAAGAAATCGGTGGGTGATTGATAAAAATAATGTCCATTATTTTAAAATATGGCATCTATCAAGCTAACAGCACATAACTGTGTCTGATTGCTGTGGTGCAACGCAATGCTTAAAAAACATATTAAAATGCAAAAAATATTTTACATTTAAACTATATATAAATGCACATAACATTCTACAGAGTGGAAGATGTAGAGACTTTCAAATAGATGTAGGCAAAGAAAGAAGGAAAGGGGAGAGGAGGAGTCTTTTCCTATTTTGAAGATTTTATCTGGCCTTTTCCTTCGCCTTCCCATAGTTTAAGTGTAAGAAATTAATATGTTATAAATATAAGGGGGAAAGTGTTTCAGAAGAAGTCTCATACTTTCAGACTCTTTTTGCCCAACTCTTCTCTGTTGCTTTTATATTTCTAGCCCAGTCGTTTTTCCTCAGCCAGAAAACATTTCATAGAAACACTTAATAGAAGCTGGAAGCATGTCAGAAGCTGGAAGCATGTGAAAATGCAAAGATATCTATATTAATACAGATTTCCTTCCTTTTGAAGCTACAACTATCACCCAAAGCCTGGTTGCTTTTACTCCTCACTCTCATAATCTGACTGCATTAAAAAAAAAAAAAAAAAAAAAGAATAGAAAATAATCACATTATATCTTCTACCAGCAATGATGGTGGAATGACTAACACATTTTGCTGGGTAACAGCAAGACACTTAAGTGCTCCATCTAAATGCGGAAGGAAAAATTTGTCAGCGTTCTGAGCCTCCACGGTTTTACTTAACTATTGTCATTTTGTATCTCTGAACAACAGCACAGCCTCTATCACTTACCTATTTTTTGCATGGTACATTCAAATGCACAATGCACAGTTCACAGGAAATAACTTTTGGAGTTTCATAAATAACTCTGTTTGCAGTGATATTCTACATGTTTTGCTCCAAGAAGTAGATGAACCCAGCCTACTGTGAAACAGCTTAAGATAAGATAAGATACAATAAGATAAGACAAGGCAAATATAGTAAAGCTGAAAGGCTGAGTCTTTGTAAGGTTGTAGTTATAATATAATCTTATAACACTGTAATAAAAAAAAAAATCACTGAAAAATAATAAATCTCCACCATTCCACATTTCATATGCAAGAGAAAAAACAATTTTATTGAAATCAAGTATTCTTAAATAGTAAAATATTACATGCTTAAATATAGATTGAGATGGAGGTTACGTTACATCTCTCTTAAATTGCTTCATAGGTAAAGCTGAACATCAAAACTACACTTCCTTTAAAGGTATGAATCACTGTGTACATAGAAGCCATCTAGAAGGTTAATGTCAGCCTTCTTGCTGAAAAAGGTGTTGATGTCAAGCCCAAAATAAGATTCACAGGAGTCTAAATATTGGTTCCCAAACTGTGGTCAGCAATAAGCAATCATGTCATTTCCCACCTTCCACATAAAACTATATAAAATCTAAAATGTAGCAACTACTTAATGTTGAAAGGGTAGCTAAGAACTATAAACATTTGGAGAGCTGACAGTGATGTATTGATTCAAAACATTCAACCACAATCAAAGACATTATAAAGTATCTATCTCCGTTGTAAATGAAGATTTCTGTAATTACATGTCTCCAATGGGATGAAACAATTAGAAATAAATGTTAAGATACATATGACCATATTCTGGAATTTAACCTCTCTCATTATTACCTACATAAAGTGTATGCACTGAAATCATATAGTAAAATTTAGGACATGATAATAAAATAATGGTAATTAATAAAATGCTGTATCTTCTACCATGGTAAAAAGATTTAAAATATATTAAAAGGTGTGCAAGGAAGACAGTTATTATATATGATTCAAATAAAAAACATGGCAAGACTAAAAGACACCATAAGATAATAAAAGAAAATTGAAGTGACTAAGATCACTGTAGAAATGTTTCTTTTTGATCTAGGAATATTTTTTTGTAGAAACAGTAAGTCACAGCACAAATCTAAAGGAGATATTGTGCAAAAAATTTAAGGAAAAGATAACAGTTATTTTTTAGCACAGTAGGTGGTGAAATTACTCATTTGATTAAATTCCGTTATAGACTATATCAAGATATTCCTGTGTATGCATCTTTTCTAAAAATACAATGAGGGGAATTATATGGTATAAGACTGTGAGTGACAATTATTCTCTGCCTGGAGAAGAGGAGGCTCCGGGGAGACCTGATAGCGGTCTTCCACTACCTCAAGGGGGCCTAGAGGAAAGATGGGGAGAAACTCTTCAGTAGGGCCTGTTGTGACAGGACTAGAGGTAACGGTTTCAAAATAGAGGGAGGTAGATCTAGATTAGATATTAGGAAAAAAAATTTTACAAAGATGGTGGTAGAACACTGGAACAGGTTGCCTAGAGAGGTGGTGAATGCCCAATCCCTGGAAACACTCAAGGCCAGGCTGGCTGAGGCTCTGAGCAACCTGATCTAGTTGGAGATGTCCCTGCTCCTTGCAGGGGAGGTTGGACTAGATGACCTTTGAAGGTCCCTTCCAACCCTAACCATTCTATGATTCTATGATTCTATGTTTCTTTCCCTTCATCATTCTAATAGTAAGCCTTTTCTTGTGTAGACAATCTGTGACAAATAAGAATTAGACTTCCTCTGGAGAATTGTGGGATGGCCACAAGGCTTTAAACTGTGGTGTTACACAAAGTGAAAATGCCAAAAATAACCTAAATGGCTTGTACCTCTCTTGGATTTCAAAGTTTGGCAAAATCAGTTAAAATTATCATAATAAAATGAACTATAAATCTTGGAATAAAAAATGGATTCAGGAAATTTAAATATTCTTGAGCTTTGCACAACAATTTGATTCCTGCTTTTGGGTCTATAAAAGGGACAAAATTCCAACCTGAAGTTGGGATAATGGTAATTCTTAAAGGATATAATGTTTATTTGAAGCAAAATCTGTCACTGTTTTTACCTCTCAGCTGTAATGGGACTATTTGCAAAGAACCCTGGACAGCATTAGTAGTACTACAAAAATTATATGCTCCAGTAAAGTCAAGAACAATTCATGTGCTTATTTTTGCATCATTTCCTAGCCAATAATATATCTGAAATACTTCTATTTGCTTTCCTGATTGTTGCATTGAGTAAGGTTCATTTACGTCATAGGATCAAGTATAAAGCAGTATCTTCACGAATAAGATTGGTTTTATCCTAAAAATAGATAAAATATTCTCTATCAAATGCTTCCAGAACTTTGTAAAAGAACAATAATTACAAATTCATGTAACTTCTACACAAGCCTCACTGATCTGTTGGTCAGTCTACCAGAATCACTCTCTGGAAGGGACAGTTTCCAGTCAGTGGGAACCTCATCAGACTACCATGTCTTCTCAAATATGATGGATAGTGGCTTAGCAATTTCATCTGCCAGTTCCCTCAGACCCATAAACACATCTCATCAGGTCCCATGGACTTCTGCACCTCCTTAGATGGTCTCAAACCTGATCTTCTTATACAGTGGACAGTTCTTCATTCTACTAGTCCCTGCTTTTGCCTTCTGCAGCTTGGGCAGCATGGCTAGAGCCCTTGCCTGTGAAGACTGAGGCAAAAAGTCATTGAGTACTTCAGCCTTCTCCATGCCCCAGACAAACAGGTCTCTGAAGAGGATCTATAGTTTCCTTAGCCTTCCTTTTATCCCAGATGTACTTTTAGGAGCTTTTCTTTGTTCCCTTGACATCCCATACTAGATTTAATTCTATCAGGGCTTTAGCTTTCCTAACCTGATCCCTGGCTGCATGGACAATTTCTCTGTACTCCTCCCAGGCTACCTGTCCTTGCTTCCACCCTCTGTAGGCATCCTTTTTCTGTTTGAGTTTGTCCAGGAGCTTCTTGTTCATCCATGCAGGCCTCCTGGTGTTTTTCTCTGACTTCTTCTTTGTTGGGATGCATCACTCCTGGGCTTGGAGGAGGTGATCCTTGAACATCAACCAGCTTTCTTGGGCCCCTCTTCCCTCCAGGGCTTTATCCTATGGTACTCTGCCAAGTAGATCCCTGAAGAGGCCAAAATCTGCTCTCCTGATGTCCAGGGTAGGGAGCTTGATGTGTGCCCTTGTTGCTTCCCTAAGGATCTTGAACTCCACCATTTCATGGTCACTGCAGTCAAGGCTGCCCTTGAGCTCCACATTCCCCACCAGCCCCTGCTTGTTGGTGAGAACAAGGTCCAGCATAGTACCTCTTCTCGTTGGCTCCTCTATCATTTGGAGAAGGAAGTTATCATTGATGCATTCCAGGAACCTCCTGGATTTCTTATGCTCTCATATGCTGTCCTTCCAACACATATTGAGGTGGCTGAAGTCCCCCATGAGGACCAGGGCTTGTGACCATGAGCCTGCTCCAGTTGTCCATAGAGGACCTCATCTGCTTGGTCTTCCTTGTCAAGTCGCCTCTAGTAGATCCCCATTATAACATCACCTGTCCCTGCACTCCCTTTAATCCTGACCCATAAGCTCTTGGTTGAGTCCTCATGTGTCTCCAGACAGAGCTCCATGCACTCCAGCTGGTTATTAACATAGAGGGAAACATCCCCTCTTCATCTTCCCTGCCGGTCCTTCCTAAAGAGTCTGTGTTCTTCCATTCCAACACTTGAGTCACAGGAGCCATCCCACCACGTGACCATGGTGCCAATAAGATCATAGCCCTGCATCCCTGGGCATGTCTCCAACTCCTCTTGTTTATTCCCCATTCTACATGGTTTTGCATAAAGACATTTAAGTTGGGCCCTTGAGGAAGCTGACTTGCTGGCATTCCTTTGTGCTGCTCTTCAGGTGCTCTCCTGCTGACTTGTGATCCTTCTGCAGGCTCTGGGGATTTGTTGCTGGCATTAGCATCAAACTGGTAGGAGTGGGATGGATTGAGATTCCTTTCCCCCAGCAACTTTAGTTTAAAGCCCTCTTCACCATCTTGGTAAGCCTATGACTGAAGATGCTTTTCCTCTTCTCTGACAGATGGACCCCATCAGCCCTCCGTAGACCAGGTTTCTCAAAGTGAGTCCCACGTTCTAAGTAGCCGAATCTCTAGCTGTGTGTTATGATGCGAGTCGGATGAGAGTAAGGCCCCTTTGCTTTCTAATCAACCCCAGACAAGTCTGAGAGGCTAGGGGCGGCTATACCAACCTCCCACTGCAGATTCAGTCACAGAGATCAAGACACAAACGAGGTCAGATGTCATACTCTCACCCATTTATTCAACAATGCCAAAAAGAGGAACTAGCAATAGGAAAGATCACAAAATAGGATGAGGAATTAAACAAGAGTTTGGGATAGAGAAAAGCAAAAAGTCACCACCATGGATCCGCGGTGTCCCAGGGGTCTGTGTTCCTGAAGTCAATGGTGGGCAATTCCCTCCCCTTCCCCTCCACCCCAGGAAACCGGGGTCTGTCTAGGTGGCCTTTTATAGCTTGCACCCCCAAGGAAACAATGCCTGCACAGAGCTGTCCTATGCCATTCTTCAGGCTCTGCCTGTTGTCCACAAGGCATTCACATGCTCGTCTACAGGCAAATGAGCATGTCTATGGTTAGCTGTTGATGGTGCCTTTGTGACCTTGAAGTTGTCCTTGCCAGGCATCCTTGCAGCCGTGCAAGCAAGCTTTGATACAAAAGTCCCATAATTCAGTCTCTCACACTGTGGCACTGTAAGCATTTGTTAATCCATCCGCGCGTCCTGAGGGAACTGGCGGATGAAGTTGCCAAGCCACTGGCCATCATATTTGAGAAATCGTGGCGGTCAGGTGAGGTCCCCGATGACTGGAAGAAAGGGAACATAACCCCCATTTTTAAGAAGGGGAATAAGGAGGATCCGGGCAACTACAGGCCGGTCAGCCTCACCTCTGTGCCTGGCA
>JAAGAY010134976.1:0-19045 GCA_011801015.1 Ardeotis arabs
GCCGGGGGCTCGCTGTGGTCAGCAGGGAATAACGCTGGGCAGGTTTTGGGGAAGGGAGGGGGGGTTCCCTCCGTGAAGGTGAGTGTGACAGAAGAGGAAAACTGTCGGAAATGAAATGTTTTTCTTACCACTAGTTTTGTGCAGAAACCCCGTGTATTTATTCCTTGTATGCACCCATGCCTGTATTTATGTATACGTGGAAAGTACACAGGTATTTTTTGAGCTGTGAGAACATTGCCTGTAGGCTTCTGTTTCCAGATGTTTTGTTTTCTGTTTCTCGTAGGCATATTTGCATTTCTGCTGGGAGGGGAAGAGACAGCAGCAATGTTGCTGAATGCGTATTTGAACAGTAGTGTGGAACAACTTGTGTGCCTTTAATTCAGCTGCAGAGGATATCCATGTGGGATTAGTATACTTAAGCGATCGTGTCACACTGACGTATCTTGTTCAGACTTGTAGATTTTTAAAGCAGTGTGGACTTGTAGGTAGTAGCGGAAGTGTAATTAATTTTAAACGTTTGACTTGGCCTAGTGCTTGTGATTTTAATGTGGTATTCGTACCTTTGATAAATACACATAGATTGTGCTGTCTGTCCTCCGTTTTCCCTTCGTGTGTGCACATACCATGCTGCACAAGCGAAAAAGGTACCCGTGGTAGGCTTTAGGGCCAAATGCATATTTAAACTCTTCTAGGAAATGCTGTAAAGTTGCTGTTGAGGACTAATGGAAAGCTTCTTTCATACAGTCTGAGAGTATGTTTTTAAAAAGGGAAAGTTGCTTCAGCATCAGTGATGCCAATTTGTAACTTGTATTTGGCATTAATGTTATTTGCATACATCCAGTACAGCTGATACTGATGCTGGAAGGCATATAATTCTTCCTGCTGTGGACAAGGCCCTTTTGTGTAGTGTCAACTTCGTACACTTTTAGAGGGTGTATGAACCCCGGGTAGCGCCCTGCGGTTTCTCTCTCCTGTGATAAGGCGGTCAGGGGGTGCCAGCCTGGTATTGCTCCCTGGAGATCTTGGCAACAAAACTTTGGACACAGGCTGGAGCTCCCAGCTGGGGCGTGCCAGTCTTTGACACTTGCTGGTGTATGCTGTGGCTCACCTACATGTGAGTGAAATTTGGAACAGGAGTGGGCTGCAGCACTGATTTGCACTAGTGTAAAGGGTCTCTTCTGAGGTAACTTGCAGGACAGCGGCTATACAGTCATGTTTCTCTGTAGTCGACGAGATGGGCTGTTTTGTGGTGGTATCCCTGCTGTCACCACAGGACTTCTGCCTTCTGCAGATAGGTGGGTGGATGACATGACATGTCACCTCAACATGCTTTCCCTCTGAAACTTACCTCCTTTATCATTTGTGCCCACTCTCTGAAGAAATTGCCTGGTTTTAAACGTGAGCAGACCTGCCAAAATTTCAAATCCTTGGCATGGGTATGTTTGGGATTGTGAGTCTGAAATCTTCATTTGAGCATCATTTTCTTAACTTTGGCTTTTGTAGAATAACAGTTGTCATAAGATTAAAAATAAAGTCTACTTGCTGCTAACACTTGGTGGGTGAAATTTTCATCTCTTCTACTACAGCTGCTCTGTAGTTTCTCTGCTGGTTGCAGAGTCCCTAGAATTGTAGTGTGCAGCACTAAATAGACTACTTTTTCTACTAACCTAGGGATTCTTAAGCTATGGTATACCTACTGTAGCAAAAGTGGTACTTGAGTCCTGTCACCAGTGGCATGTGACTGCCATTTTGGGAACCTTTTTAAATCTTGTTTTTTCTTGGGTTAAAAGCTCAACTAAAAAACACTTGAAAAATTTCTGTTAAAAATTTATAGCAGGAAGAAGAAAGAGCGTATTAAATTGGTATTCCCATTGCTGCCTGATGGTGTTAGATGTTTTTGCATCCTCTGGGTAGCTCTTGGAATCTCAGCAACACTGCATGATTATTTTACTCCTTACGCTGCTCAGTAAAATTATACAGCTTGATTTATTTAGGTTTGGCGTGTTCTCACTGAAACTCATACCATGCCAGGTGAATGAACAGTCTGCTTGTTTATATTGCCTTTTTTTCTGCACTTTTAATAGGCCCTCATAGGTCTTATTGTGGTTCTGCTGGAAGGTTTAAGAATTTGGTCCAACCTGCCAATAAAAACAGAAATAAAGAACCATGAACTATGTTAAACTTGTTATTGAAGAAGGTGTTTTCATACTGTCTGTTATCAGGGTAGAAATCTCGCTTTAGATGGCTCCAGCCAGTCCTACAATCACATTTACTGCTCTTCTATAATTTTTTTTTCCTGGCAGTTTATTGTTAGCTGTCTGGGGCTGAAGTACCCAGGACAGATGTGAACACACTACCTTCATCTTTACACAATTACAAAGTAACCTAATTGGCTTCCAGATTTCACTGTATCTTTCTTCATGTCCCTCTATCATAATTCAGGCTCATTCTGTCTACTCATTACTCCTTTCCAGATGTCTTCTACCAATCGAATCTTTGCTGGATCACTTTCCCCCAGATGAATTTCTATTCGTTTTCTCAAAGGCATCCAAGAAATAAAATGCCTGATGGATTTTTTTTTTTTTTTTTTTTTCCCCCACTCCCCATTACCTTTCTTCAGTATTCTCCCACGTTCATTTGCAACTTTACGTAAGTAGAGCTAGTTAGAAAGTGTTCATTAAAATGTCATTGAAGTGAAAGTCAGGAAGAGTGTTGATGAAAAATACTTTTCAGTTTCAAGTCACTCATTTCTGGTGAATAAACCTTTAAAACCAAAAACAATCTCTGTATTTTCTGCTGCTGATATTTCCCCTGTGCTTTTTGCTGTCTCGATCATTGTGATTGGATTATTTGTGCTAACTGGGTTTGACACAATCAATTCACTTACCTCTTCACAGAAATGCAATATCGAAACACTCAACTAAATTTGGAATAAAAATGTAGTTGGTATGGCTCAGTCAACTACAGGTATGAAGGAAGAGGAGACCTCTTCGAAGAGCTTAAAGTGTTGAATAACTCAACAGTGTATCATGACCTGCAGCTGCACACCAGCGTTCTTGGCTCACGTTGGGTGGGTGATGACAGTGATGGTTGTCACGGACTGTTCCTCTGTGGAGCCCAAGATAGCCCTTCTGCTACCCAGGGCTGGGGCCACAGAGAGCTGTCAGGTCGCGGGCAGATGTCTGAGCACTGTGTGGATGCAGCCTGGAAGATGGGAGGATGATGGTGCTGGGGAAAAACATAGCACGTTCTAGAGCAATCACATTTCCTCGACTGGAAGGCTTCATGAGCTGTGTGCAGCGTACTGGAGACGCGGGTCACTCTTTGCCTAGATAGAGCTGAGCCAGCAACACTGTCGTTGAGTAATGTTTCAGTATGAAAGTATAATGTCAGTGTAAAGTCCAGAAATACGGCTGACCTATGACCAGTTGGGATCATGTATCTTAAAGCAACAAAACCAGTGCCTGTCTGTGGCTGCAACCTCTTGACAGTTTTTTCCTCTCCTCACCACTGAATTCCAGGTTTAGGTTTAATTTCAGCTACATCTCCTTGTTTTGATGGTGCTGCAGCTGTTTGTGCTGAAGGATAAATAGGTCTGTTGTGTCTCCACACTGAGAGAATTTGAGATTCTTTCTGGCTGGTTCACCTCGTGGTTTGATGCTGATGTTGGAAAGCCGTGTCGAGGGAATTGAGCTTTGTAGGTGTCTACAGGGGAAGGATGGAGTGATGGGGGAGCAGCTTCCCACTATTGCTAAATTGTATTGCTGCTTGTTTTCCCCATTCCTCCTAGTTTATCCAGGAAGAACCCAGACTGTTCATCATATTTTTGTGGGCCCTCGTGAGGTGTTCACACTCACCAGTGGGAGACAAATATCTTGTGCCTGATGGTATCAAAAAGGAGGTCTGTGAGGTTGAGTATGTATCAGCCCACACTTCCTCTGACAGGAGATAATTTGAAGCATAGGAAGGTCCGTGTTCTCTCTTTAGTTTGGTGTCCCTGATCCATAGCATTAGGTCCATTTCAGCAAGCCCATAGTTGGCTTTGTTACTGACCATTTTCCGGAACGGGAGATTTGGCACTTGCCAGTGCTTGCTTGGGACAGTACATCCATGGCGAGTTTCTTCAGCAATGGTAGGACTATTACATTTTCAAGGAGGAAGGAAACTTCTGAGAATTTTCTTAATGATTTAAGACTGGGAGAAGAATGGGTTGAATTCATAGGTCGTGGAGGAAAAAAAAAATAGTTTAAGGTACAGGGGCATCTAAATATGCTTGACTTGTGTAGGCTGGCTGTTGGTGGGTATGGGTGAAGTGCATTTTTGTTACCGAAGAGGGCTTTCCGGGCATGCACAAGGTTTTCACAAAGTAGAGCATTTCCTTGCAGTGCAGTATGTCTATGTGGACGTCGTAGGGCCAGAGCACTGACAGCCTTAGCAGAGGCTTTGATGCATTAATTATTTCAGCCTTTGTTTGCCGTTCTCAAATCTGGAAATTCTGTCCTCTGTGTGTTTATATGGTGAGGTATCAAAACATCAAGGTGATTCTGGGGTTTGCTACTGGAGCAGTCGTTGTTAGGAGTTGACTATATTTTTGATCATTGCTAGTGGCACCGGTTAGTGGTTCCCTGAGCCCTCAGGCCCTCAGCCTGTTGTGGCTGTTTGTGAGCAGGAGAAGATTTTGGAGTTTCTTGGTCTTTGCTCTGCTGAGGCTTTCTCTAATTCTTGGGAAACTGGGCGTTCTTTCACTTGCTTGAATGAGGTGATGCTCCTTCTGTAACAGCAGTAGTGTTGTGATATCCTTAATGTTGAACTTCTCTGTCAAGAGTCAGGTCAAAAATATGACCAACTCTGCAGGTTGGACCAGAGGTGACCTGTGAAGGTGCCAAGGGGACTACGAGGAAACTGGCTTTTCATAAGAAACCTGAACAGATTAATTTTGGGGACTTCATCATGTTCAGCCTTGTCAAGGTACCTGTTGAAATTCCCAAGATTTATCATTCTGGGACATTTTGCTACCTTCTGTTACAAGATATTAGTGCTAGCCTTCCAAAAGCCATTTGTTTATTGTAGCCCTTAAGTGAATAAATGTTAGCTTTAGCTTTTCAGATTAATGAAATCTAATAAAGATGCCTTACTAGAGACACTGTAGATTTCATATTTGCAGAACAGGTAAACAAAGCACTTTCTGCCATCTGCTTGTGCCTGAGTCTTTGGTTCAGTCTTGTGAGGGGGGGGAAAAGACGTGGGATTTGGATCTCATCTAGACAGCTTTGGGTGATGCAATGCATGTCGGGTATTTCACTCTTGGGATTGTATATTGCCTGCTGGCAGTTAGAGGTAGGTCTTGTGTTACTCAATTCATTCACTTAATTTTATAATGCTTTATGGTCTTTGCTTCCTGTTTGTGGGAGAGTGTATTTCTCCTGGTATTTAAAGCTTTTAGAAGATATCTGATTTCTCGGTTTCTTTTCCTAATTCCTTGAACAACCCCTTCAAGTTTATACCATGGCAGATGAGGAGGGCTGTGCCATTTGGGTTGCTGGGTGCCACGGGACAGGCACGGACACCCTGGAGGTGCAAGCTGTTGAATCCTGGGAATGGTTAGACCTGGATATGCATCCCGTGGGAGCAGTGGTGAGTGTGGACAGGAAGAGTGAGGGCGTAATAGCCATAATGGTAAGATGAAGGCACATTCCAGCGTAAAGAGGTGTTGTCAGTGGCTTCAGTCAGTCATTTTCTTGAAATAACCTGTCCTCAGTGTTGTGAATTAGAGGAAGGGGGAAGAAAAATCGATATGCTTCCTGAGCTATAAAGAGGCCTCTTGACTAACAGTGTGGCAATAACTGGAGGCCAGAGCTGGGTGGAGCTCAATCCTCCTCCCTCATGAAGCAGCAGAGCAGTTTGGTCATCTGAATTGTGGCGATGGCCCTAGGGCTGACAGGAGGATTATTGCAGCATTGTTCTCGCTTTCTAGAAAGCTTACCTCATCCTTCTTTACAAATTTCAAAGATGATTGAAGCACATTTTCTTACGTGATACCAGCAGTGCCAAACCTGCTAGAGCTGGTCCCTGCAGCTGCTGAGTGGAGTCTGCTGCTGGAAACAAACTGGAAAGGAGGAAAAATCTTGGTTTGTGTGCACAAGGCTTTTAGGATTGAGATGATGAGTTTTCTGAACAGGAGGAATGATTAAAACTGCTGTAGTTCCACTTTGCTTACTTTAGCAGGATTTTGTCCGTGGGTTCATATGTATTTGTTGCTTTCTGCATAATAAACTGAAAAAAAGGAGCAGAATGAATGGGATGTCCTTAAAGGGATTTTCTTGGGTTTTTATGAGTTGTGGTTTTTTTTGTTGTTGTTGTTGTTGTTGGTTTTTTTTGAGCTCCCAGTACACTTGAAGTTCTGTTGTCTCAAAAAGAAATCTTTGAAGATGGCCATAATTAGAAGTGTCTGTCTCAAATTTTGTTTTTTTGAAGGACCTGTAAAGAACTCTTCTAGGAAGTAAGCATGGGTAACTTCATTTTTTGTTATTAAGTGGCTTGGTCATTTATCTGTGTAAAATGGAAGTTCATTCAATATGCAGAATAGCCAAGAGGACCGAAATAGTGAGGTCTAAAATTTTGTGAACCTTTCTATGGAGGATCCAGAGCTTTTAACCTATCCCTTCTGTTAGCTGTTCAAAGAAGAATCAAAAGAAGCAAATGCAAAACGTGTGTGTTATTCCCTTGGATATGCTGCCAACAGTAAAGGGAAGAGATAAAGATAGAAGTCTCACTAGTTCATCCATTGGGAACTGGACACGTGATCGCTGCTTTTGTCAAAGGCAGTACTTCCAGCTCAGATCAAGTCCTGTTGCCATGTCTAGAGCCAGTGAAGAGCTACTGTTATGAGTAGAGGTCTAGGTTGAGGGAGCTGGGCTTCTTTAGTTGGATGAAAAGTAGGCCTAGGGTCAATCCAGTAGCTGTTTACAGCCACTGGAGGATGGTTTTGAAGATAACAGGGCCAAACTCTATTCGGTAGTGCCAGATGGCAGCAAAGGACAATGGCAACAAATCATTGCTTTGGAGATTCAGGTTGGACACTGGGAAAATCTTGTTACTAGGAGGGCAGTGCAGCAGGTCATCCAGAGAAGCTAATATCTAGCTTAAAGGGCTTTTCAGGACTCATCAAGGCAAAGCCACAGCTGGCTTGATCTGCTGATGGTGATAGCCTTTTTTTGAGTCAGGTACTAGGTAATCTCCAGAGGTTTCTTCCAACCCAAGTTCCTAGGAGCCTGGCTCAGATGCCCCCAAAATGAAGAATATATTAGACGGTTTCAAACTGAGCCAACCAGCTCCTACAGGATACTTGGGGGTAAACTTAATTTTGTATCCTCAATACAGCTTTTGTAGTTCCTACAGTAATGCTTCAGTGACTAATACTGAGATGAGTATTGTGGGCCTCAGTATTTATGACCTGAGGACCTGCAGGTTATTTTTGTCAACGGGTTTCTTTTGGTCTCACTTGGCCTAGAGAGAAGGGACAGAACTCCTTCATGGTTAATTCTGCCCAAACAGGCAAACCCTCCTCACAGGCCTGCTGAAGATGGCTTCAGGGGATGAGGTGGCATTACAGTCGCCAAGAGGGCAGATGGACTGCAGTGAGATTGGCCTTATGATCTTAAGTTTGTAAGACTGTATACTCTATAGAAAAAGATCAGTGTAATCATCTTGCCTTTTTCCTCTGCAGTCTCCTTTGGCCAGTACTACCTTTAAGTAAGCCAAAGAAGGCAGACAGGATGCCTTCTAATCTTGTTTTGGCTCTACTAATATATATTAGTGCTCATATTTTCCCGTTATTAGAGTTGGTATGAGGGAGAATACCCAAATGAATGACTTTGTCAATTTTATAATACTTTTTTTTTGAGACAAAGGGAGGGAAGAGTCAGAGAAAAATGCATAAGGAGTGAAGTATGCCATGTTAGAAAGCTGGCCGCTATCCACTTACAGACTTTTCCCTACAAATAAACACTCTGTTCTACCTTTGGACCTCTGGTGAATGAAATCCTGTATATGTTTTGATTTTTTGAGGCATTCTTTCTGTAATTTACTTCATTTTTGAAGTGGTGGGACTAAATCTTGGTGTGTACTCCTTGAATCATGCTGTCATCAGAGATCGGGCTTTTGGATGCCTTTTTGTTCTACACCTAGTCCTTCTGCTAGAGGACCTCATTTCTTACCCTTCATTGGTCTTGCTTGCCTATTTTTCCAGAGTGAAAACAATTCCTATTTCTTTCTCTGTATGCAGCTACTTATTTTTTGTTTTCTGTTATATGACATTGGAAAAAAGCAAGGTTCATGATCCTGTGTATGGTATTATGTGGCAGAGTAATTAGGCGAAGATTCGCATGTAAAAACATTCTGCAAACAAAAGTATTCCTGGCATTTCACAATAAGCAGAGAGCAAGCTGAAACAAAACCAGCCTTTTTTGAGGTGAAAATGGAAACTTTGTGCAAAACTCACAACTATTTGAATGCACATAACTCTGCTGTTGAACGAAAAGCTTGCCTATGTGAACACAAACTCATAGACTCCACAAAGCAGAGCTGCCTGCTAACCAAAAGACTAGTTGCTTGCCAGCAGTTCACTTGGCGTAGCTTTCTCCTACCTGTCATCCATACTTCACAGAAAGAAATAAAACCCTGTGCTTACATTCTCCAGGCCTTCCCTCCTTGCCAAAGTAATGCTTTGTTAATTATATGGAGTCCTCTGCTCTTACATGTGCAGGTTATTAATTGCTGTAAAAGGGTGAGGGATTCAATCCTACTCTTAATGATTTTAAAAAAACCAAAAATTATCCAATTGGCTCTCGTTTTCTGTGAAGTCTCCTGGAGCCTATTTGCTCTGCTTACAGTGGTGATTGCTTGCTGATTTTGCTGTATGCCCCTCAGCATCTACCCTACGGGCTCAGGCTGTTATGTAGGAGCTTGTAGGGAAGCAACAGCTAGCATCACCCATTAAATAGAATCATAGCAATGAAAAATAGCAATGGAATGTTTTACACCTGTATTGCAGTAGCATGCAAAACCAGTAGGGTAATTTTAATGAAATAGAAAGGGTGAGGTGAGTTATTTTTGTGCTAATGGAAGGTGGGGAAAATTCAAAATGTAGCTTAGCTTCAGTGGCATCTTTTTTCCCTTTGGGTTTCTAATGGAGTAATAAAATAGAGCTTTTGGACTTAAAGGATAATTAGAGAGTCCTCATTACATCACTGGTTAGAAGATTTATTATTTGCAGCCATTGCTTGAATTATATACAGGATCTTATAGACAATTCTATGATTCTATGATCTTGGATACATTAGAGGCCGATAACTGAAGCTTCGTAAAAGATTTAAAAATACTTGGTTTACCTGCAGAAAACATAATTGGAAGACTTCTCTCATGTAGTCAGGTAGTTATTATTTTTGGTAATTAGGAACTTTTTAGAGGACAAATCTTGTTCCTGCGTCTTCCTAGTAAGCTGGCTATTATGGGCAGCCAGCAAATTCTTAGCGTAAGGGGCATAAGTTTACTATGTGCATCCTCCACCTATGCTCCCTGAAACACCAGAGGGTTTTCCTATGCCCACGTGGCTTTGTGGCTGAGGTTAGTAGGTTCTCTGACAAGGTGATTTATCAAATGGTTTCCTCCTGTTGTGCGTTTGAATAGGAGCTACTCCAAATCTGAGGCCAGAACAATAGCTATGGAGGAAATTAGTCATGGAGGGATCTGAGGAGGAAGGAGCATGTTTTTATCAGCAATGGAAGAACTTCCCGGTACACAGGGGTCTTGCTAAAGATAATTTAGGCATTAATGAGTAGTGACAGTTTACACCTTTGCATTGTTTCCAACTGGGTATTAAAGACTAAAGGGTACAACCCTTGCTTTCTTCTTAATTTGACACATTTGGAAAGTATTCTTCATAACCACATGGATTCAAAATACATTTTTATGAAGGCTTAAGCATTTGGTGTTTATTTCAGCTGGAGTGAGAGGCTTGGGAGAATTTTGTCAGATAACGCCCTGGTTGTGGTTGATGGTGTACAAAATGGGGGGATATTAAGTCATTTAGTGAAGAGAAGGATTTATCTTTAGTTTATGATATGTGTTGCTGGCTTAAATAGTACTTGTGCTTTACCCTGTGATTCCTTGTGATTCATGAAACATCTTATCTGAGTAGGGTTCAGCAGTTGAAGATAAAGGATTTCTGGTTTGTATGTAACCTCTTTACATTCTGCTAAGAGTTGGGAAGATGTATTCTGATATGTATTGAGGAAATGGTTTACATTTTTGAACGGGTACAGGTACCTAAATATATGGCATCTAAAATGACACTAGACCATTTTATATCTGGGACATATGCACGGGGCTGGCAGATATAAACCAGAACATACCAGTAATACAGTCTTTCCAGCAGTGGCCACTGGAGGCCAACAGGAATTCCCTAGGGCATCTATGAATGCACTAGGTGTCTGAGTTTGGATGACTAAAATTTAAATATTGATATTTTAATACTTTTGTGATTTGATATTTCACGTCGGCAAACTGCAGATAGCTTTTTTTAAGCTGTCATGAAGAAAAATAAAATCACTTTCCTGAAAAAAACTTTTACGTAAGTCTGCATTCTAAGAGTAAGGCAATAGGTGGTTTGCCAGTTTATTTTACCTAGCTTATTATTTTGACAGTTTATGTTACCTAGCTTATACAGACTGACTCAGCAAGATGTTGGTTGTTTTACCAACCTTCCCTCCCCCTAAAAATGCTCCTCTCCAAAACCAGGTAGAAAATCAAGAGGGAGGATCCTAGTCCAACTCCAGTTAGGTTAATTTGGTGTCAATCAGTTGTTCAGAGGAAGAAAGTGTCAGTGAAAGCAAGGATTGATGTTCAGTCAGGGGAAAAAAAAAAAAAAACCCTGGAACATGTTCAGCGTAGCTTAGAGAACAAGCTTATGTAGCTTATACAGCAACATAGCTGGAACATGCTTATGGCAAGCTGAGGATTTACACCAAAGCTGTAACTGTACATTGTCAAAATACAGGTGTTCTTTAGCTTTGTGTTAATGTCTTTAGGTGTTTTTTTTAAATTATTTTGAAAATCAAAAGTACTATCCAGTGCATGTAACATAAGTGTCTAAATATTTATGTTCCTAATAAAGCTTCTTCTGTAGTAAGATTTCACCTCTTGTATGTCTAATGAACGACGTGACAGAAGGAGCCTAAGGGTGACCATCTCGGGTATCCAGTAGAGAAACACAGATGCTTTTAGGGTTTGATAGAATGTCTTAGAATAGCTACTTTGGGCTAGGATGAATCACAGCCCACAAATGCTTGTTTCTCCTCAGTGACTATAAAGAGAGAGGGGGAGTGGAGTGACTCAGTGAGATGTGGTTGTTTATATTTGGTCAAATATATTTCAAGCTAAGTGCATAAGGCTACAATCCAGAGGCAGCTCAGCTCTCCACGGCACCCGGATATGTGTCTCAAACATTCAGCTACAAAGCCTGGTTGGAGCGTATTGCAGCTCTCCTCTGGCTGATGCCTTCATCACGCTTCCCAACTGGAACCACCCTGTGAAGGGAGACGGTGCACATGTACTCAGTTTTCATCATCATGGGGAATTGGTGTCATCCCAATATAAAGTCAGGATGCAGACAGGGTGTGTGCCTGAACCTGTGTGTTTGGATCTCACAATTTAGACTTGGCTTAAATTCCTTGTGCAAGCAGCGGAAGGAGAGAAGGGATTTGGAAGGCCTCCAGAAGCCACCTTAAGTTTGGTAAGATGGATCCTAACATCCAACTTGAATATACGCTTGCTTCTGTGGTGTGTTTTCATTTCGTATTTCTCTCAGCAAGGACAATGAAAATAGAATAGTTTGTTTTCATGTCTGTGTGCAATCAATCTCCAGTTTTCCTAGGTTAGGGAGGCATTGAGATGTCTGGGTTTTGGGAAGTTAAAACAATTGAGATCCTGGGCTTAAAGTTCTTCTGACAAGCATGTTTTTAAAACCAGAATTAGACCTAGCAGGGTCCTTCCAGAACAGCATACCTGCTTCCAGTTAGTAGGTTGAATTTTGGCATTACTCTTTATTTTTGTAACTTAAAATGATTTCTACCATCACTTCATCCCTGCTAGAGAGAGAGAGAGGTGGGGTGAGATATTTTGCCAAGGCTGGCATCAGTGGTATTATGCATGAATAGGTCTAGCTGCCTAGTTTTAAAATCTTGGCAGCTGCCTTGACTTTTCTTTATGCTGCCATTCAGAGCATAGCTACCAAGTTTGAATTTTGCTGGTAGTAGCACTTGTGGGAAGTTACTGAGGGAAGAGTCTAATACTGACATAAGAAATAGTTTGGAAGTTCTTCTTATCATTGCTGAACTTACCAAAATGTCACTGTTGTCATAGGTCGTCTAGGCATGGCTCAAAATCATCTTTCTGCTGTACTGAATGTCACATCAGTTGCTTGGTGTCTTCAATGTTAGTATTATATATATTCCACACTTCTTGCGTAGCTCCCTTTAAATCGAGAAGTTTTGTTGTTTCTAGGATTAGACCTGATCGCTACGATTCAAGAGTAAAGAAGGAAAAACAACTGTGTAGGCTCTGCATGTTCCAGTTCTCCTTCTCTGTATTACTTCCAAAATAGTCCACTTTTCTCCAAAAGTTACGTCTACGCCCTTCAGAAAATTGTGTGTAATAGCCACCCTTAGCAGCCTTTTTCCCATGATTCATTAATTATAGCAGCGTGTCAAGCAGAGCCGATGGCATTTTCTGAGTTGAGAATTTACCTTTATTTGTTATTCTTTGTTGTGTTTGACATCTGAATTTCTCAGCTTTCCTAAGATGATGTCATTTTGCAATTAAGTATATAATAAGATTGGGTAAATCGGCCTGAAAAAATTAAATCCTGGCCTTGATATTTTTTAATAATCTCTTTTCTTCAGTCCGTGAACTCCTGGCTTATTTACTGCACACTACTCAAGTGCCATTTTTGAGGAAGATCATACATTTTCTCCTGAGCTTTCTGATGGGACTTAGCCAAAGGTTTCACAAATATGATGTGACTTATTTTCAGCCCACCCTATTGAGTTGAGGGGCTTCTGGTCCTTTGGCAAGGCAGGAACTAAAACATAATAACCCACATGAGGAACCGAGTAGGCACATGGCTGCTAGTTTTGCATTTGTGACTTGAGAGTCCTAGGAATGGTATTTTGGAGCACCTCAACCCCTCTTTCACTGCAGTTGAAGCTCTGCAATGATGGAAGATTGCCATATGCATGGTGAAGTGGTGGCACGGAAATGGGATTGTGCCGGCAGCGCTGAACCCTCGCCTTTCAGGGGGCTGTGGTAGTGACTTGTCTTGGGTTTGGGTTTTCTCTTTTTTTTTTGGAGATAACTTGCAAGTTTCCTCCCTCTTCAGAAGCAAACTAACGGCCCACAAAGACTCTGGGTGCGGGTTGCCGTATGAACGGGCGTGTGGTCTATGGGGAGGGCGGCTGGCTCCTGTTGACTGGTGATCTCTGTGCTGCTTGCTCTTCCCAGCTCCTCATCCAGTTTGGGCACCATCATCTTCCTTGTTGTAACCTTCTACTCGACCAGAGCCAGGATTTCCAGACTCTGGCTCTTGCATCTCTTCCTCCCTTTCCCCGTCTTCACTGTCTGTCTCTCTTGTGCCCAGCTTTGTGTCACGTTTTGGCCCACCAGACCTTTCTCGCACCCCCTCTGCGGTGCGCTCTCACAGGCCTATCTCCTGCCTGTCACTGAGGTACCAGCCGAAGGGTCATGAAAGCAACAGGCGAGGTTGTCTTCCTGCTGTCAGCTCCAATGTCTGGTCTCTGGCAGATGGGAGCAGCAGTTACAAGGGAAATCCTGCTAATCTCCTGTAACTTGAGCCCATTACATGCTCAGTCGCACCGTGGGGCTGGTGCCTTTCCAGCCGCACGCGGACGAATGGCTGGAGGAGGTGGTGGACGCTCACTGCAGAACATTTTCTGAGGTTTGCACTGTCGGAATCAGAAAAAAAAAACAAACATAAAAAATATGGTGTCTATCAGCTGTATTCTAGCACATTTTAAAGCTCTGTCAAATAGAGAAATATTTTAATATGTATAGCGAAAAACCGTAGCCTTGATTTAACAAAAGAACAACCGAAAAAGCAAGGGATCAGCACTCAGCCAAATTTGAAGACTGCCCTGGCGTGGGCAGGGGAGCCAGAGTTCCCTGGTGAGTGAGTGACAAGGGTGGCAGAGCAACGTGTTTTTGTCTAGGCTGTCTCAGAAATGGGCAAACTGCGTTTTGGCAGGCAAGTAAATAAATCCTGCAGCAGATGTCCGGCATGGAAAATTTTTAACGCGGGCAGCTTGAGTTTGGCAAAGCCAAAAGAATGTGGAAAATACCAACGTGACACGCAAGGCCACCTTCATAACAATGGAGTTACCACCCCTGTCCCCAGGGTCTCCTGAAACCCCCCAGAATTAACTATTTGGGTTTTTTTGGGGATTTGTTTTGTTTGGTTTTTTTTTTAAGTAGGGCAGAATAGAGTGGAGGGGGTGGTTGAGCAGAGAGCGAGGGCTGGCTAGCAGGAGCCCCCGCAGCAGGAGTGCGTTTCGGCTGTGCCAGGGAGGGGAGGGTTTTCGCAAATTGAGTGGGAGATGCTGGACCCTGACGGAGAGTTTTTGCTTGTGGGACGGAGGAATAATGGATTTTTGGGAAGCCACATTTGTAATATGCAAAACAGTCCATAGGAAACAATGGGGCTTTGGGACAGAGCTGCCAGTGAATGAGAGCTTTGTTTTCCTCTTGTCTATTCATATTTCTAAACTTTTAGTGGCATTTTAAGTACATTTTACCCATTTTTATGTAATGGCTTGAACTGCATAAACTGCTGTCTAAAGTAGTAGTGCACTGCAGTCTTTATCCCTTTCTGGATAAAGATTGACTTTTAGTTTAAGCTCCTTTTTGTATTTTTCTTAATTGCAACTCTTGTTCAATAATCCTTGGCTGCTTTGTTCTCCTGTTTTAAAGCAACTGCAGCGAAATTTGTGGGGAAAAGTGATTGACAGCAGCCTCGTGTACCCAGCGTATTGAGCTGCCCACAGTTTGACTTGAAAATGGCAACTGGTATCATAATCCTTATGCCAGAGCCTTGGTACAAACGAACATCGGTTGCAACCTAATCACAGGAGCTGCAGTTTGGATGCCGATGATGTGATTTATCTGCCAAGGATATGAAAACACCATCGTATAGATTGTTTTCATCGAGAGACATCCCATACCTACAGTCCCTAACAACTGGTCTCAAATATTCGGAAAGACGTTATGCGTGCATTGCTGTTAAATGCAAACACTGCAGAGTGAGATTATGCAGTATTTAATTGAGAATATTACTGCCTGGACTGGAGTGTGTTTCGGCAGCCTGTTAAGATAAAGGATAAATTGGTTTATGGTGCACAGTTTACCTTTACAACCAAAACAGCATCATTCTGCGGTTTCGGAAATGCTGTTTGTGCAAGCACTTATGATGAGCAAAAGCTTGGAAAATTTTTGTGCAAGAAATGGTGTAGCTGCCGTTGCTGTGGCAGGGAAGGGAGTTGTTTGCTTTTGCTGCATACATTATTTCACGGAGATACTGCTTCACCTCGCCAGTAAAACTCCTTTCCTGGGCGAGGGAAATTCCTGGTTCATCAGTATGGATGCATTGTTTTTACACATTGGAAGTGCTGTGCTGCCGTGTCAATCATCCCGTTAGGATCGATTTAGGAGCAGTAGGGCTGACGAAGCTGGGTGTGATTGGCTGCCATATGCTGGGAGGGCTCTGGGAGAAGGAAGGGCTGCAGTCTTTCAGCAACAGAGTTTAGGCTGTGTCTTTGCTTCATCATCTGAGGAAAAATCCCCAGATAAGGCACAGGGCTTTCCGAGCGCCAAAAAAAAAAAACCAAAACCCTCCAAAAAAAAAAACCAAACAACCCACCACCACCACAGGCTGCTCATCATTTCCCATGAAAATGACTTACCATGATGTGATGGGAAGGACATGGCTGTTTGTTTATATCGGATGTTCCTTTTCACGTTGGGAATGTGCCGAGTAGACAGGGCTAAACAAGGTAGGAGGATCGCTGTCTTTTACTGAATGTTTGAAGAGTTTGCTGCAGTGTGCTGCATACCCTGTGTGCTGCTCGGGGGAGTCGGGGAAACGACGTTTCTCTGGTGAATGTATTCTGTTAGGGTGCAATAGGTGGATTTGGTGATAACTTGTTTTCAAAGGGAATTAATTTCCAGCGTAAACAGCTTTCTTCAGAAATAGAACGTGCGTATACGCATATTAAAATAACACAAGTGGAAAAAAAAAAAGAAAAAGAAATAGGTCAGTGTGTTTCAGAAGTGCTGTTACCCTAATTGGATTTTTAGCTGCGTTATCATCTGGTAGTGCTTCCCAGCTTTAGGAAAGAGAAGGAGTCAACCTGGAAATCTGTGAAGTTTGAAGATTTAGGTGAATTAGACTGGCTGATCTAAATAATTCCCTATCGGAGGCTTTAACTAAAGCCAAGACTGCCTGACTTAGATTTGTAGGAGCTGTACAACAAGACTGCAATATTCTACCCTGTTATAAAAGTCTGGGTGTTTTTGACTGCGCTGTGATTCCTTGTGCTCTTGAAGGCAAGCCGGGAGAGTTTTTTGTATTACAGTTTAGCTGAGTGTTTCCTCTACCCTTTCCACGTCTTTGTCTCGGCAGCGAAACAGAACCTGTACATGAAAACAAGGTTAATAATATGTGCTGCAATTATCTGATCTTTATACATTTTTAATGAGGGAACACACAGCTAGCAGAATAATTTAATGAGCAGGCTGGCTTTTAAAGCAATGATTTTACTGTGCTGAGGCACATCAACTTTCCTGCTGAGGAGGAGCCTCAGGAAGGACTGGAGATTTATGTTAAATGCTCTGGAGAGAAGGAAAAGGGTTATTTAGGCAGAAGTCTGTACAATTCTGGAAGGGTAGAGGAATTATTAATTATTATTACTTTATTAGATTGGAAGCAAACTTTACCGTCATAGCGTGGGAGGGGTCAGAGGACATTGCCTCATCCTGTGACGCACTGAAGCCTCTTCAACTTTCTTAGACCGCCGTATGTATTGATGGTGCTCAGTACTCCTCAGAATCCCACCCAGTTAGCAACCCGAATTAGCATGCTGTCTTCAGCTGCATTATAGCAGCATCGTATATATGTACAGTGTATAATACAGGTTCTTTAAAAGTCTTTTCTTTTTTTTTTTCCCAAGACTAACAGTTGGTGAAAAAGCAAGAAAATGTTGTTATCTTGTTTCTCCTCTAGTAGCCAGGAACATTGTATATAAATATTTGTATTCAAATAGGATGTGGGTAGAAAAATTAAGTGTATGAGCTGAGGAGGATTAAAGATCAATGTCTTAAAGAAGAAATTAGGTAAAAGAACCTTTTACTGCCTATGATATGATTTGGTTGTATGTATTAAATTTCGATGGTGTGATTTTGGGGTAAGTGTTAAGATTTCTTTTTTTTTTTTTTTTTTTTTTTCACCCTACGATCAAGTTACAGTAGTTTTAAAGTATTGCATTAAGTAGGCCCTCATAGACCAGCTGTCCCTCCCCTTTTCCAAGGAGAAGTACAGGGCACGGGCTCAAAACTCCCAATGTCGCCTCCCGGCTCCTCGCAGCTCACTCTGCCCAGAGGAGGTTTGATTCCAGTTCCCTCTTCCCTGCCTAAATACTTGCTGAAGACCTGGGACTAGGTTGTTGGCACATCTTCAGTTTATGAACTGGTCATTTTTAAATGTGACACTCGTCTAAGTTTAAAAACAAAAAAGAAAATCCAACCTCGTGTCCTTTGAGAATTTTAAACTGCTAACAAGTGAAACACATGTCAGGGTGTAGAGCGTTATTGTTAAAAATCCATGGGGTATGGATATGTATGTTTATCACTGTAAATGTTTAAATGTGATGTTAAAAGTCAAAATAATCTTTTACAAGCTATAAAATGTGAGCTGGATTTTTAATTTTTGTAAATAATTTCCATGCACAGCTTACAGAGAAAACTTCAGTCTTGTATTTTGCGACTGTCTCTTCCTCTCAGATAATTTAAGTGGCTGGTTTTGGTATCTTTGAGATGGGCAGTTAGGCATAAGGAGGATAATGCTATACATTAGATTACAAAGTGAAGATTTGCATTCATCACTCAGTCAAACAGTTTGTATTGAACTATTGACAGACAGTCAAGCAACAAAGGGATTAAAAGAAATTATTTCCTGGTCAAGAAGTGCTTTATATAGATAGGTAGCAGTGCTTTTGATCTGGAGGGTATAGGTAGTAGTAAAAACCCTGTATTTACCTTTGTTATGCAAATAGTTGGTAATAAAAGTATTTCGGACCAGATTCTGGTACCTCTTTTGGTTTAGTGGTATCTTTTCCGCTTAACTGCTCTGTGAATTTAATCGGAGCTATTGGTGCAGTAACGTCGTGCTGTGTGCAGTCTGCCTGTTTTCAAGGAATAATTACTCGGTTTAGGATTAGTTTCTTCATTTTTCTAGGGTAAGGTTTACTAATGAGTTACTTGTCCTGAAGTATAGTGTTGTGACTACAGAGTATTTGTAAAGCCAAATACAGTTCTTCATTTGTAAGCATATTTTTAATTGAAATCTAAAATAATAATGTGATACTTTTTTTTTTTTGGAGCAAGAGAAGTAGCTCTTAATGTTGTGTGTGATTTCAAACACTCAGGTCTGGTAACTCATCTCAGTTGTGAATGAATGTTGTTCTCTGTTGCTCAGAAGTATGCCAGGGATAATCTGTACTGTGTTTATTTGTAAAAAGTTCTGTAAAATGTTCAGTTTTTATAATATTGAGAGATGAGAAAAAGACTTAGTGTTCGAATAAAATTCCTCATTAATGATTTCACATATGGTTTTAATTTCCTAAATCATTAGTTAGCAACATTGCTAAGATTTAAATTTCACATTAGTGATACCTTGTTTTCTAATGTTTTCTACTAGAAATTT